>JAHWFO010057708.1:190986-206903 GCA_023313115.1 Rhysida immarginata | reverse complement strand
GGGGCTGCCCGCCCCCGACCATGTATGCACTGGAATAAACGAACAGCTGCTTCCTGTTTTCGAATTTACGCCAAATCAGGGAGGAATCAGGTCATTGGGGCACTTTGGGATGTCACTATGCCCCAACCAATCGAATGCTACCGCAGAAAGTGTTGCAGCTAAGGGGCAGCTAAATCGATTATGGTTGAACTTGAATCAGTAGCAGTGTTGTGTTCAGTGCTAGCCTGCAATCCACGTACAGGATGTCTACATAGTATAATTAGTCACTGACTGAAGCTCGTATTCATTGGATTTTAATCAGCTTGAATAGAATGTAATATGTGCGCAATTCAATGAAACAGTAAATTTCGCTACGATCCCATTTCTTCAATCATCGAGGAAAATATCAGGAACATAGTTGATTTTGCCAGGTAATCTGTTTGCGTTATATTTGTTTTAAGTTATATTAACCTATACATTACAGAAAGAGTTCGTTCTGTCGTCTTTATCATCATAGGTAAGGATTTTCACTGAGAAATTAAAGGCGCATTCTCCATCGCGCACGATCTGCACAATATGTACGCTGTGAGCGCACTGGCTCCATAACACTTTCAATCAAATCATCGCCACTGCTACTTTCGTCGACAGCATTTACAATATGCTTATTTACAACTGTTTGCATGTTATTAAGCGTTGACATAATCGAAACTTTTCTATCACGGTTCGCCATTTGCAAAAATCGCGGGTGTGTCGTTAACGCTCAGTTCTTCTTGGGGCTGCCTAAACTCCATCAATCGCACTGCACGATTCACACTCACTCTCGCATTTCGTGCACACAGGGCTTCATAGTTGTACTGACATCTATCGAGGAAACCGTTTTCCAGATTGCTGCTTGTATTCGATAAGAGTTCCGTTTTCGAATCCCGATAACTGTAGATAAATTCATGCATACGGTTATCGTGGATATCGTAATTTTTGCATATGCATTCGTTTTTACCCAGTAAAAACAGAAATCCATACATTAGAAAATATAAAGTATAATATAAGCCAAAGAACTGAGAAAGTTATTAGTTTTATTAGAGCTATAATAATGATACTCTGAATTATAATTAATGTATAAGTTACGTGGCAATTTTCTGAACTTTCCTTCTATCTTGTACACGTGATGATGTATCTCTGTAATGACAATATTTGCAATAATTTTCTTTGTTAAGTGTGATGGGGCGTTTATTTTTTATATAATATTTTCTTTTTAATATTAAACGCGGCACCACACTTTTGCCATTTTTAAAATTAGATTTTTTGCTTTTTACTGTACTTTTTAAGGTGAAAGTGTATATTTTAAGATTTTTGTTTTATATATTTTATTTTATTCTTTTTAGGGTCTTTATTTAAAGATATAAGCTTTTTGTATGATAACAACAAAATCTAAAAACTTTGGAAATCTGCCCAGTCAGCCAGGTCTGATCTCGTGAAAGGGGGGCGGGAGGGTGTCTGGAAATTTGGGCGTCGACTACTTAGGTCATTTTGCGCCTTTTACACAAGTTATATCTGTACGCAGCCCGGGACAAACACAAACATCCATGCCCACGGTGGGATTCGGACCCACGACCAGGCGGACTCGAGAGCTAGAAACCCTACGCCCTGGCAATCTCGCTTACAATACATTATATGTAATGGCTAATGATAAACAATGCTCTCCAACAACTTTGCTAGCATTGGTCATCAAATTAACAACAAGGACATAAGACAATTAACAAAGATAACAATAAACAACAATATAGGCAGTCTATACGTTATGATTGCACTGTATACATATAAAACTTAGATATTAAACTACTTACGAATAAATGAAAGACTAGTGAAACTAGTCATATTGAAACATGCACTGTCATCGATGAGATGCCGTTGGGGAAACTTGCAGAGCTGTAGGTAGTCAGGAAAACGCACAAACAAGTGAAGTTCAATAAAAAGGAATGCAACCGTGCACATTATGTTGTATAGAATTGTGGAAAAAAAAAAGTAAAGATAAATTATGATAATAGTGGTGTGCGATCCGTCGATGGTTTTGTTTGTCGATCGTTCGGAATTTCGATGGTTTTCACCTATCGGACGATTTTTACAAAACATCGATTGCCAGCGGTAGTGGTTTACAAACAGGTTTCCCACGTTCTGGAAAGTCAGGGAAGGAGGGCTATATTCATGCATTTGTCAGGGAAATGAGACTCTCCCTGGGAAAAGTCAGGGAAACAGATTTTACTGGAGACATTTTATTTATCGGATAACTGATTAATCCTATTGATTTTTCCAGTTACGGACCAGGAGGCAAAAATTGTTGAACAAGCCTCGTAATACTGATACTAATTTTTTATAATGTGACAACTAATAATAATAATATAACTGAACCTGCAAGTGATCAAACAACAGGTGACAATGTAACTGCCACTAATAGTAATGATTTCTGGTCAAAGAGAACTGTAGCGTTAGCTAGGAGATTTGCTTCGTCTCACAACATTACTAGCGGCACTGGCTTACACGCAAGTTTGGCATTTTACCTTGAATCGCCACTGACTCCTCATAATAGTAATCCACTGCATGCTTGGAAGATGATGCACGGAAATAATATTGCATTTAGAATGATGGCCCAAAGATTTTTAACGCCACCAGCAACATCTGTGCCTGCAGAAAGACTTTTTTCAAAAGCAGGTTGCACCATTGGAAAAAAAAGGACCATGTTAAGTCCAAAGCAATTGGAGAAATTGTTGATTTTACAATCGATGCCTTTGAATGTCTTGCATAAATTTTATTAAACCCAACTTTTACATTTGTCAAATTATCACTAATAAAATATTTGTTGTAGTCTATGCTAGTCTAGTCTATGTGATTTTATGCTATTTTAATGAGATAAAAAAATTAAAAGGACCATCTATGGTTTTCCTGAACCCATCGATTGTGTTTCGATGATGGTACATACCATCGATGGTGGGTTTTAAACCATCGCACACCACGATAAATTAACGTGTGCTAGATTCGCAAAACCATCTCCCATTTTGAATTACACGAGATAATTTTAACATGGCTTTAACGCACTATGATTTTATATCGTACTAGAAGCGAACCCACCCGATTGTATAATCAGGAAATAGTCCATTGTTAGATTTTTGACACACATCACTCTCCATACTTTTGTGACAAAGTCCACCGTCGCTGATTTTATATACAGGATGTAAATTATCTCCTTCAAAAAGACTGCACTACGATGTAGACGAAATTCAGACGATTAAAGTGATTTAAGACACTTGGGGTCGCAAATCGCAAGCAACGTTGTAAATTGATTCTCAAACTAAGCTGAAAGGCGTGGCGCTCCGTAGCACGAGCCAAATTTGGGCGACTGTGTTCGCGCGGCCTGACTGGTTCCCCCGCCAGTGTTGCCAGTTTGGGCTACAAGTAGCGAATTTGGCTATTTTTGAATGCCCGGCGCTACTAAATTTTGTGATTTGCGACTTTTTGGGCTACTTTTATGGAAGACTTGGGCTACTAAATGGAAGTTTGGGCTACTTAAAAAATACTTTTATTTAAACGCCAAAAGACCTATTTAAGTCTTGGGGTCGAGTTTAAGTCTTTAGTTGAGTTTACGGAAGCAGCTGCCAGAGAACATTCGGTAATGGAAGCCCAGGGCGTAGCCTCCGCATATGTAAAGAGGCATGTTCATTTTCCTCACAGCCTTGATTTGATAGTGCGAAAGAAAATGGCGACCATAAGTGCAAGCGGTGGCGCTGCATAACGTAGAAACTCTAAGAATTTCTCTAGTACTAATAGCTTCTGGGGTTGATAGAATGCATTTATAGAAGTAAAAAATGCATTTTAGCAATCTTAAAAAGCTGTAAGTATTGGGGAACTTCTCAAAATTTCTACGATATGCAGCGCCACCGCTTGCATTATGGTGGCCATTTTTTTCGCATAGACTGCGGGAAAAAGACCAGGCCTTTTACATATGCGGAGGCTACACCCAGGCCAAGGTATGTTGATCCCGCAGAAATGGCGAGGGACACAAAAAGTAAGAAATTGCAATAAGAGTGTCTATTTTTTAATTTTAAAATATTTTAAACAATCTAAACTGCTATAGAATTTCATTATAAATTACATTTTATATTAAATTTAAAATTATCATTTGAGCCTGTTAAAGCCAAAGTGGTGTAACTCCACTTTTTAAAAAATCTGAGTTAATGCTAGAAATGTAATCCGAATATGTCAAACTACCTATAGGAGTAGTGGTGTAACTCCTATCTCCCCAAATTGCTTCACAGATGGCAGTGCACGTTTATGCAGTAAGCAGTGCTATCAATCTACTATTCTACTAAAATTCCTTATATTTCAAAACTGTTGTTAATGGACTTACACCACTTTGGCTTTAACAGGCTCATTTGTTTGTTTAGAGTGCTTAGTGAGTCTTAACTGTCATGGAAGAAAGAATAGATTGCTTCTCTAGGCTTTCTTCCAAGGTAACTACAGTCGAGTCAACATATAAAACTCCGGATAATAGAAGACTCCGCTCGTGATAGACACTTTGCATTTCTCCGAGTAATTCTCTTGTTTATTGTAAACGTAGTTTATAAGAGTGCGTTTCAATTGCCCGACGGATTCGTCCGTACTACGAAAAACAAACTACTATTTCCGAAATGTTTATCATCAGTAATGATTGGCTTTCGATGATCATAATAACATGCAGAACGTGAGGATGATTTTAGTTTGTCCTTTTTGTCGGGGAACGTAACGTGGCTTCACTGGAAATTTCAAATATAAATACTGTACTCGGTCTGACGAATATAAGGAAACTCGGTAGAGCAATAAATAGCAGGTGTACGCATCCGCCAGTATATTGTTATAGAAATTCTAAATATTTGAGTTTAGCGATAGGTATACATAAATAAAACTTAAAAGACATCGAATATACATGTATTGAATTAATCGTGTACAATTACTTTTTAAATTTATTCACAAATACTGATTGATATCAGGATTTGTTTTCTTTTGTAAATTTTTATTCGCTTTCCGCTCTGGTTAGATAAACGAAGCATGCCTACCAAGCTTAGAATTAGCTGTTGGTTTCCCATTATCATGGCGACAATTTTATAAACACTTCTCCTGTCTTCATTTTTTGGAATTGCATAAAGTTAAAAGCTTTTAAAAACATAAAAAGACCATAAGGTACTACGCGTTTGACCAACTATGGTGGAGCATAAAAATTGGGCTGCTTTTAGGAAAATTTTGCGACTTTTTGCCGTTCGGCTCGCTACTTTCCGGAGTGCGTATATTCGAAACGCACGAGGTGCAGACCATCATTCGCCCTCTAGTGACAATAAACATAACCTTACGCCCTCCAGGAGCCCAACTTGTTTACTAGTCCAACTAGATTACACTGGCACTGTTGTATTTTTTTTTTTATTTTTTTTTGCTCGGAGTGAATTTTTTTTTTAAAGACTGGGGGGGCTGCGCCCCCCAGACCCCCCCTCTAACGAACTGATATATACCCCAACCTATTCGGTTACAGGGGGCAGTTGGTTTTCTCCCGGCCGGTTACAGGTTTCGCGACAATTCAATTGGCACTGGACATTCAATTCTACATCGTTTATCGTCAGTAGAGGGCGAATGATGGTCTGCACCTCGTGCGTTTCGAATATACGCTTCCGGAGTTAAAATCTGGCAACCCTTTCCCCCGCTACCTCATCCTGAAGAGGTCCGCCTTCCACTCCAACGTGAATTACTCTGCTCTCGCGCCGGAGTCAGTAGCACGATCAGTACCAACCTTGTTTAATACCGATAGCGTTTATCATATTTTTCATCAAAAAGTATCGAGGAAATGAACAAATTCTTGTTAGTTCAATTAGCTTTTGCGTACCGTTATTTTGTTATGTCTGTGTTTTATTTTTTTCATTTCATTTGTCCATTTCCTCGATACTTTTTGATGAAAAACATGATAAATGCTATCGGTATTAAACAAGGTTGGTACTGCTCGTGCTACTGACTCCAGTGCAAGAGCAGAGTACGTCACGTTGGAGTGAAAGGCGGACCTCTTCGGGATGAGGTAGTGGGGAGCGGGGGAACCAGCCACGCCGCGCCGCGAACACAGTCGCCCAAATTTGGCTCGTGCTACGCAGCGCCACGCCATTCAGCTTAGTTTGAGGTTCAATTTAAGGCGTTGCTTGCGATTTGCGACCCCAAGTGTCTTATATCACTTTAATCGCCTGAATTTCGTCTACATCGTAGTGGAGTTTTTTTGAAGGAGATAATTTACACCCTGTATATGAATATGAACTTTTTTATTTCTAGCTTCTTATAGTACACTGAGTTATTAAAACTCATGGGATAGCAAGCACATTGATTGATGGGCATGGCTCACGAATTCACAGGGGTAACGGATTCTGGGAATGGACCATTAGACGTTGTGGGAAGAGCTTGGATAGGTGATTAATCAGAAATGGCACGTCGTCGCGAGTTGACGTCTTTTGACCGGGGTATGATAGTAGGTGCCCGATGCATGGGACGTTCCATTTCGGCAGTGGTGCAGGAATTTGGCTTTCCCCGCTCAACTGTCTCCAGGGAATGGCTGGATGAAGGCATCACAGTCCACAACAGGCACCATACCGGGCATCCAGCTGCCCTGAATGATCGTGACCGGCGACACCTGGGACGAATGATTCAGAGAGACAGGAGCGCAACAGTGCAGCAAATCACAGACCAGTTCAATACTGTCCGCACTAGAAACGTCTCTCGGTGGACGATCCGTCGGAATCTGCATGCCCTCGGGTTTGGCAGCCGTCGCCCTACACGGGTGCCAATGCTTACCCAGCGTCATCAGACACTCCGGCGTGCATTTGCCACCAACCATCTTGGCTGGACTCTGCAACAGTGGCGTAACGTCATATGGTCAGATGAGTCACGATATCAACTGTACCACGCTGATGGGAGGCACCGTGTGTGGCGCAGACCTCACGAAACGATGGATCCCGCATGCCAACAGGTGGTGGTGCAGGGTGGTGGGGCGTCAGTGATGGTCTGGGGTGCATTTTCCTGGTTTGGAATGGGCCCTCTGGTTATCCTGGACCAAACGTTGAATGGTCCACGGTATCGTCAACTCATCGGAGACCATCTGCACCCGTTTTTGACATTTCAACACCCTGACGACGTAGCAGTCTTTCAAGATGACAATGCTCCACCACATTGCTCCAATGTCGTCCGCGAATGGTTCGAGGAGCATGCAGGAGAGGTCCAACGACTGAGCTGGCCAGCCCGGAGCCCTGACATGAATCCCAACGAGCATATCTGGGATGCTGTTGAAGTCAGGCTCCGGGCACTGGATCATCCGCCCACGGACGGGCAGCAACTATCTTCGGCTCTGCAGACTATCTGGTGTCAACTGCCCCCAGAAGTGTACTAGGGACTTGCAGACTCACTACCACGCCGTATTGCTGCACTCCACAGGGCCAGAGGTGGCCCGACCAGATATTAAGTAACTATCCCATGAGTTTTGCTAACTCAGTGTATTTAATTTAATGATGGTGAACTCGTTGATGATGTTTAATGTTGTAAATGTTTTTTATTATTTGTACCTGAAACTTACTCTAAAAAAAAGGCTAATTCTTTTTTTTTCCCTTTTCATTTTTTTGCTGATAACTATATAGTTTATTTAAAAACATGTCAATCATGTAAATAACAGCCAGGTATCCACAAATTTAATTAAATCCATGATTATAAAGAAATGGGTAATTTATAAATATTAAAAAAAAAACCCTGCTCTTTCCATTCTAAGACGTTACTAATTGTAGGATAAATGACTGCTATCTTGTAGGAAGTAATCTTATATATAAAATTCATTTTCCGTTTGTTGTTTGCTTGTTTGTCCACTGACAGTTTTTGCCATCGGTTGACGCTAGCATCGCACGACTCTTCGACCAAAGATTTTGACCGTTTCGCATTCGGTTCATAATGATCTTTTAATCCTCTGGCCTGTGCACTCATGTGAACTCCAATATCTATTGATCTGCTATATTTGCTGAAGAGTAGGGATCCTATGTATAGAATTATACAGGGTGAGGTATTTATCTTGAGACAGCTGAATATCTCAAAAAAATGCATCCTACGAAAAAAATGTCCGAATTCAAAAGTGAATAACTTAGCGGGGGAAATTCATTAGCCGGGGGGGGGGGGGGGGGATTCATTATAGCCCTTGTGAGGGTGGGGGGTACTTTGAAATCTTAAACAGGAACCCCTATTTTTAATGACATTATCAGATTATATTGGATTTTTGAAATTCTGACTCCGGATTCTTAAAGATCATCAAAAAGTAGAATAGGAATTTTTTTCGTTGGATGCTTTTTTCCGAGATATTCAGTTGTCTCAAGATAAATGCCTCACCCTGTAAATTCTAGGGTGAACATTTTGCAGGACAGTCCTGCTTTTTTTTTGATGAGGCGGGTGATAAAGCGGAAATTTATGGCTAGTAATGAGTCAAGAAACACTTTACATAGTAAACAATAAATGATTTTATTAATGACAGTAAAAGGAAACTAGAACACAAAACGTGTTCCCGTGGTTAACAATGGTAGAAGTTAAAAATTATACACAAGCAAAATATGAATTTAAGTACTGACAGTGTCTCGCATAAGTATTGGCGACCACGTCGGCAAACTCGTAATTGCAATTACGGATGTACAATCAAGGCTGGAGCAAGGGGGAACAAATATGGCAATCCGAATGGGCACCACGGCTGCATAGGAGAAATGAGGTGGCAGACGTAAGGAGAAGAAGAAGAATGTTAAAAAACGAACACTAATTACGCAATAATTTTATCAACAATTTGGCAATATAACATCTCGTGACCGAGTTAATTAGTTGCGAGGGAAAATCGCCACACGGGGCAAGAGCTCGCATTACGCGAGTACGAACAAAAATTTACGACAACAATGGTCCACGAACCACAACAATGAATTACTTAAACCTAAATACAAATTATCAATAAAAATAACATTTTGGAATAATAAAAATATTACCATTCACCTCGAGATTTAATGAATAGGAATAGTCTTTTTCATTAGCCATATATTGCGATTTTCCGAACATTTTTTCATTTTTTTTTATATACTTCAAGTAAAAATTATCATTTTCAATAACGTGTTTACATTGAATTTTCGAAAATACACCATTTAGTTCAACGCGATATCGATTTTGCAAGAAATTTCAAAAATAGTGATCCTGCAAAAATGTTTTTCAAAACCTGGTCACCCTAATACATTCAGCATCTCTATCGAAGAACCGATTTATGCCCCCTCTACTGCATGATTTTGGCTACAGTCCAAACTTTTTAACAATCGTGAAAAATAAAAAATTCTTATGAAACACTACTTCAATTGGGATTGCAAGCTCCTAATAGATCATTGTTTGACGCAATGGATAGAGATATATTAAGAGAACGAAGCTATGACATAAGCGTTTCACGGTGTCTTATAAACACCAGCAACAGAGCATTTAAACGCGAGTTATAGAGTTAGTTACCGAAGGGGATGGTGGTATTGTTTTTCTCGAAACCCCAGGAGAGACTGGAAAGACGTTTTTTAATTAACCTGAGTCTGAGTGAGATTCGAGCAAACTTTGACATAGCTCTGGCCATAGCATTATTCGGAGTCACTTCTACGTTATTGGATGGTGGTTGGGCTGCGCATTAGCATTACAGTTGCCCTTAAATTTTGCCCACAATGACAATCCTATTCGTAATATAAGGGTTTGGGAAGCAGAGGCGTGGCAAAGGAAGGGGGGGGGGGGAGCATTTGTCCCCGGGCGCCAGTCTTGAAACTCTTGCTAGGGGGGCGCCACGAAGTCAAAATATGATAACATTGGGCGAAAAAAGTTAATACCATGTCCAAGGGCATGAAAGGCGAAAGTCTTACAACTTTACAAGTTATTGTTTGGGACATACACTACATGATCAAAGGAGTTGGGACACCTGTTGCTGTATCGTAAAGCCGCAAAAAGCTTCAATCAGTAGTGTGTAGGACCACCCCGAGCTGCTATCACTGCCTCCACCCTACATGGCATACAGCCCACATGTTTACGGTATGTGTCCACAGGTATTGACCTCCATTCCTCGAGGAGTGTCGTGGTCAGTTCCTGGACAGATGTAGGGCGAACCATCCTGGATCTCACGTCGTTCCAATTCGTCCCAAAGATGTTCAATGGGGTTGAGATCAGGACTCTGGGCGGATCAATCCAGTTCTTCAACCCGCATTTCGTCAACCCAGTCGGATATGGATTTTGCTTTGTGGCAAGGCGCATTGTCGTGCTGGAAAAAGAACGGCCCGTCACCGAAGTGTTCCCACAGCGCTGGAAGTGCTCCGTTATCCAGAATGGTCCTGTAGCCATCAACATTGAGGTTTCCGTCCACCTTGATGAGCGGGCCCAGTCCAGTCCAGGTGTTCACAGGGATGTCCCAACTCCTTTGATCATGTAGTGTATGTACCAAGGGACACAAGAGAGCCTGGAAGAATAAGGGGAGGAGCTATAGTTTTGCTCACTGGAGATTTTCGCCAAACCTTACAATTATTCCACAAGTTACATCTGCAGATGAAATCAGCGCTTGCCTCAGAGTAGCCACCATTTGGAAATTTGTACACGCAAAAAAATTAATTACGAATATGAGGGTGCGTATTCTTGGTGACAACAATGAAAAATTTGTAAACAACTACTTAGTCTTAGAGATGGAAAATTAACCACATTTGCGTCAGGTTTAATTTCTTTCTCACCTGATTTCTGTATACTGTTGTCGTCGATGCGAGAAAAAAATTATACATTAAATGTTCACTAACATAGCAAAAAAGTTGATGACCAACAATGGCTTCGAGAACGTACAATTCTTGCACCAAAGAATAAGAATGTAAATAAAATAAATGACATCATTTTGCCCCTCTTGTTCATTCGTTACCTTTATAGACTGGATAGACAGGGGCAGCCGAGGTGATGTGCGTGTTTGTGTGGGCGACTGCTTGGTGGAGAGGTTGCTCTTTGCTGACGACCTTGTCCTCTTGGGTCTTCTCGCACTAACCTTCAGCATCATGCCATGAATTAGACCGGTTTGCAGCCAAATGTGAAGAAGCTGGGATGAATCAGTGTGGCTAAGATTCAGGATCTGGTCCTTTCACGACAGCCCTGCTCAGTGCGCTCTCCATGTCAGGAAAGCCCCACTGAGACAGGTGGAGAAGTTCAAGTATCTCGGGATTGCATTCACAAGTGATGGGCGGCAGGAAAAAGAATTGGATGCTCGGATTGGTGCAGCAAGCTGTGTCAGAAGTGAACTGTGGCGACCCGTGGTAACGAAACGCGAGCTGGGTAACAAAGCCAAGCTCTCTGTCTTCAAATCTATCTTTGTCCCATTCTCACCTATGGTCATGAGGCTTGGGTAATGACCGAAAGAGTGCGATCGCGGGTACAAGCAGCCGAAATGAAATTTCTGAGAGGTGTTGAGCCGCATTGAGGGGCCTCAGTTGCGCTGGTATGGCCACGTGATATGGATGCCGCAAATTGGCCTTCATAGACAGTTGTTATTTTGAGTAAGAGACCAAGGGATCGGCCGAGAACCAGGTGGCTAGACTGCATGGAGAATCCGGGTTCGAGTCGCTTGGATGTTACCAGGGAGGACATGCGCCTGATGGCGGAAGATCGCGATCGCTGGAGATCCTCCATAGGGCTGCTGCCTCCGCGACCCTAACGGTTAAGCGGGTTTGAAAAGTAAGTAAGTAAGTAACATCATTTTGCAAGATTTGCCAAGATCTTGTACTACGTATAAATCTATTGACAGTATTATGGACCAGGAGCAAGCTGTTAACTAAATCACATAATTTTTAAATTCATTGGAACCCACCTGGCATGCCACCACATAATGTTAAAGTAAGGCCAGTAATTGTATTGTTGAGAATTTTGGATAGACCCTGCACTAAATTTATCCCCAATACTATCCAGACAACAATTATCTAGATTACAATTTCCTGTGGGATTTGCTTTTACAATGACAATTAAAAAAAGAACAAGGACAATCTCTTAAAGTCGTTGGCATAAATTTGGAATCCCCATGTTTTTTTACACGGATAGTTATACAGGGTCGGGGCCCATTAATATGAACACCTCTCCTTGAACATGTTGGAACGTCCCATGGTATGCAGATGAAACATCATTGCATATCATTAAAAACTGACAACAGCAGACGTGTCGTAGCATCCGTTAACACAGCAATTGTCGCCGTCATGGGTAGAGCAAGTGACCTGTCGGACCTCCAAAAGAGGCTGGTCATTGGCTATCGGGCCAAGGGGGGCAGCATTTCAGAAACGGTAACCTTTGTAAACTGCTCTAGGGCTGCCGTTGTGAAGGTGTACCGCGACTGGACGAACCGGACAGTTTCGAGCAACCGAAGAGGTAACTGTGGGGCCCCACGGGCCATCGATCCTAGAAGACCAATCGGCGTGCCACTGTTGAGCAACTGACACAGCAAATGAACAGTGGGACCACAGGCGTGTCAGCACCAAGACAGTGCAACGATCCCTCTTGAGGTTGGGGTTCCGGAGCAGGCGTATAGTAACAGCACCCATGTTGACGCCTATGCTTCGCCGAGTGGCTTAGGGTTGCTTTCTCTGACGAGTCGCGGTTTCTAGTGAACAAAGCGGACGGACGATGGAGAATTCGTCGGGAAGCATCTGAGAACAGGCATCCCGACACCTTCGTTGGCAGACTACAGGCTGATGGGGGACGTGTGACTGTTTGAGGGATGGTTTCGTGGTATGGTCTGAGTCCACTGATATCGCTGGAAGATACACTGAATGCTGTTCGTTATCTGACGATCGTCGCAGACCAGGTACACCCCTTCATGTCGACAGTCTTTCCTCAGGGTGATGGCACCTTTCAACAGGACAATGCTCCCTGCCATACTGCCAAAATTGTCCACGACTGGTTCGAGGAGCATGAGGATGAATTAAAGCTACTCCCATGGCCACCAAACTCCCCGGACCTCAATCTCATTGAACATTTGCGGGACCATCTACATCAACATGTCCGCAAGCTGGACCCTCCACCACGCACGGTGATGGAATTACGGGATGCACTGATCGCCGAATGGTCCCAGATACCTGCCACCACCTCCGAGGACTTACTGACTCTCTGCCACGTCGACTAGCTGCTGTGCTTGCCGCCAAAGGTGGATATTCCGTATACTAGCAGGTGGTCATATAAATGTGTCCCGACCATGTATGTAGCATGTTTTCGAGTAGGTACACAGAAAAATTTGTATATTTATGCTCCTAAAGGCCTGACAAAAAATATTGTGTAAATAATGGAACTTTATGCATAACTACCATTGGCAAAAATAACTAAATTAATTTTTGTAAATAACTGCCAATTACAGTATTTGAACATTTTTGTATTTAATATATTCTGTTATTATTTAATCTTTTAAATTTTTTATAAGAATTTTGCTCAGGGGTGAAATTTCTTATGTAATAGTATTATTGCTAACTTTTGTAAATTGATTAATTTTTCTTAATTTTAGTATCACGTGTTTTTTTTTCCCTTCACACTTAGCGGTCGAATCCGCGAGTAACCGGCTAGTATAATATAAAACAAGAAATTAATCTCACATCCTCCCCAAGGAGAGCTTAGGAATGTAGCCGAAGCCATTTTCAATGATATTGGCTTTCTTAAAGGCTTTGGGGAACGCGATTGAGATATAATAAGGCATAAAACATTTAAGTTTCGTATGATCTTGATAAGTTTTTGAGAACTCTCCCTGAGATTGCTACAAGATCTCCCATGTAAAGTTAAATAAAATCCAACTATTTCCGAGGTAGAATGACATCTTTATCATAGAAATCAGAAATGTTGGATATGGCCCCCACCAGTCACTCGAAGGTCTATACCAAAATGGGCGACATTTCGCCTTCGGGAAGGCACTAAAATGATTCGTGAGGGCGGTAATAGTCTCAGGTTCAATTGGAGGTCGGTGAAATAAACACATTAAACACAAATATGCATTGCGGAACAGTGTAATATAGGACGCAAAGTGTGGAGGTCAAGTTATACTCTTTGGCTAGGAAAATTTTGGGAAAGAATGGTATATACGATATTGAACTCTTCTAATCAGTTTCCTTCTCTTTACCAACTTAGAATACTCTGTAAGATCCGTGTTACATTTCATAACGAATCACACTGACTTTACGAAGTTATAAGCTTTCACCAAAATTTTCAGTTTGTTTAAGTTCTGGATATTTTTGTAAGGCGTCTTTTGGACATTAATATTCTTCTTAATGTGAATGCTTTTGTTTCTTTCAGATTTTTTCCCCGTTCGCAATTTGGAAAGTTTCTTCGTGATTGAACCCTCATAGAGATGGAATCCAACGAAAGCAGAAACGACCGTGACTTAAATTCCGTTAACGAAGACGGATACCTTATTTTCGGGGATTTAATTTCCATTGCTCAAAATGTTTTAGTCGGGACAGTGTCGATTGTGACTGAAGTCGAGGAAGACAGCTTACAATATAAACTTTATAGTTCATCAAGTGAATCATTTCTGATAATTCTTTATAAGAAGGAAGAAGTTGAAAATATGGAAGCACCTTATCTTATTAGTTGGAAGGATGGAGACGAGCTCATCAATAATTGTCACCCATTTCCACTACTAAATTCTAAATGTTTACTTTCTCACAAAGCATCTTGTGGTTCGACGACGATCGCTAATGGGATATTTTTAAGCAGTTCATTTTCTCCTTGCCATAGTAATTATAAAGATGATCCTGACCGTGGGAAATATATTGTTTTAGATTCTATTTTCTCTGCATTTTTAAATATTCTTTGTTGGAGAGATGTGATTTCGGCAAAAGTCGTCGATGCAAGCTTAGAATGCAAAATTCGTATAGCTGGCGGGACTTTGACGCTTGTGTATATAAAGAAATCAGAAATGCTTTCAAGCACCGAAAATAATTTATATCGGACTGTTTCGATCACTGCTTCATCAAAAGAAAACGATCATTTTAAAAAATCAAAGGAAAACGGCGTAAAACAGAATACTTACGAACAGAATGAATGCTGTGAAGAGACAGTCCAAGCAATTGACAATGAAATTAATCCCGAGAAAAAATTTTCTATCGCGGCAAGTGAAAATAACCATAGAGGATTGGACGAAAAACAAGAGAGCAGCGAAGAGAGCTGTTTAAACCAGCCGGAGGCAGACACACACGAGCTGCTTCATAAATGTAATCATTGCAAGAAAGCATGCAAAACAAAAAGCGGCTTAAGAGTCCACAAGACTTCGCATGCAAAGAAAGAGCACAAGTGCCAGTATTGTAATAAACTGTTTCTTCTTAAGTTCCACAAAGAAGCGCACGAGCAGAAGCACAAAGATGATGAACAATTGCACAAATGTAAATATTGTGAGAAGTCTTTCTTTTATATTTCCTATTTAAAATTTCACGAGAAATCTCACACTGATAGAAATCATATGAAATGTAAGTATTGTGAAAAGGTGTTTAAGAATGTGGCAGCCAAAGCAAGGCACGAGTCGTTTCACCAATTGCACCCCTTTAAATGCGAAATTTGCCGGAAAAATTTTCAATCTGAAGAGGAATTGAGCAATCACAGTTGGCGTCACATGCGGAAAAATAAATCGCTCTTCGAATCTTTTCTCCCTAGGGAACTATTATCCGATCGTTAATGATAAGAATTAAAACTGTCAGAGATTATGTGGAATAAAAGAGTTCATTATTTTTACCCATAAAAATGTACAAGAGTAGCTTATTAAGAAATCAGAATCTTGCATTCAGGAATAGATGCAACCAATACTTATTCTTGTTTAAACACACACACACACACACACACACACACACACACACACACACACACACACACAC
>JAHWFO010057708.1:123757-190976 GCA_023313115.1 Rhysida immarginata | reverse complement strand
CACACACACACACACACACACACACACACACACACACACACACACACGCACTCACGCACACACACAGTCACAAAATTAGGAGGAGAGTAGACTCAACTCCATCCAGATGCCAGTTCTTGACAGAGAGAGTATACAAGCGAAGGATAGGAAAAACAAGCAGACGACAAAGAATAAGAGAAGCCTGAAGAAGAGAGCCCCGGGCGTCTTAAAAGATAAGCGTAGAAGGCATGAGATTGGCGCAGTGGCGGTTGTTAAAGGGGAGACGGGCAAGGAGCGAATAGAAACGCGCGAAAAATTGAGGAAGAGAATTAGGAAAAAAAGAGAGAGACAGAAGGGAAGAGCGATTTGGATTTCGAATGAACAAGGACGAAAAATTGGAGCAGGCGTATCTAGGGTCCCCCCTTTGCACCAAATGCGGATCCAGATTTTGGTGCCCTCTAGAGCAGTGTTGCCAGATTGGGCTATAAACCGCAAATTGGGTTGTTTTTTTTTAAGCCAATTGGCTTGCAAAATTTTTACAACGCGGTTTGGGATTTTTTTGGTTTGTACTCAGATTAATTACAACCATCTAGAGACCATTCTATCAATTTCAAGGCCACATCCACGACCTACTGTCGAAGGCAGGTTATAGGTGAACCGAATGGATAAAAAAGAGCCAACGAGAAGGCTGCAAACCGTCAAACCCTGAACCGCCCAAAATCGCAAAATACAAATAAAAAGTCGCAAGTCGCAAATGAGAATTTCTTGTCGCAATTTACATATAAAAGTCGCCAAATTGCGAAAAAACGCCCAATCTGGCAACGCTGGTCTAGACTACTTTCCCGGGGACCCGGAGTCAAGAGGTGCTTCTAAGCAGGCACGCGAGCAGCAGGTTAGACTTTCTAAAACTTATCGTTATCGAGAAGCCGCGAGTAAACCTCGTTGCCGCGTGTTTCGCGGAAAACGAGGAGATTTTATCTCCCAGGAATCACAAGGGGAAGGGCAGCGGTCGACACGAATTAATTTTGCCGAACACTTGCTCCAAACGCGCACGCAGTCGGACATAATTTTCCATGTCGAACAGTTCATATTCTGTGGCGCATTGGCAGCATTGCCCTTTAACTTGGCTTTGATAACCGTCATGTTCCTCACGATCATCAGGAAGACTGTGATACTAATATCACCATTTTCCCTGGCGAACGTGGAATTGGCACCTGTAAAACCCGCCAGTTCCAGTGTGGCCGCTGCATCACCCTCATTACCAGGAATGATTCCCACAATCAGCACCACAGTGCCTTAATTCTTTTCCCCTTCCACTTATGAAAACCCCAACCGGCACCTGTGCCCAATGCTCCCCGCAATAATCCAGTAATTCCGGATTACCAAGCCCCATGTTGGGCACCAACAGATTCTTGGGTGTCCAATCGAGATAACCTCACCCTCAGGACCTTAGTGACAACGTTTCGGAGCCGTACTATGGTGCGGTTCACTATGTACCACGGTGTCCAGGGATTAAAGGAGCTCGACTTCTGAGTGGTCCGTGCTATTACCCTCCTTGCCTACCGTTTGAACAACGAGGGGGAGGGGGGGTTAAATCTGCCTCGCTTTACAAAAACTTGCAGAATCACCTTCACCCTCAGGGTGACCAAATCGGCAACACATATGACAGACGAGCTTAAAACACTGTATACCGCAAACTAATTGCAAGTTCCGTTTGTTACATGTAACTTCTGCTTCATCTAGAGCGTTTATACGCAACTGCGCACAGCAGGCTACAGAATAAAAGAATGTACTTTGGTAATTCGTGGTATTAATTAACCAATTACCGAATCTCTGGCGTCATAAAATGTTAAATGTTACCGTTTTGAAGGCATATTGCAGGACCATTATATTTTGAAAGTAAAAAAAAATTAATTATGTACATGTAATGAATATCATGAAATGAGAAAAAAATAATATTTGCTTTTGATTTTATTCGATTTGATTTCTTTTTCTAATTTATAAATTTTCCTTTTTTATTAATTTATTCAACTGAAAAATTATTACTATGCAGATTCAATAGAAAAATTATTACTATGCTGTTCCCTCGCCGAACAATAATAATGAAAATTAAAATAATGTACCAAAACGTTCGTGCCTGAGGACAAAGATTACGCAGGTTAATAAATTTACGTCGCTGAACAAAGATTTGATTTATTCATGCACCGAAACGTGGCTTAATTTTACTATAACGGATAATATGCTCTTCGGTGACTCTTTCACCGTGTATAGGACTGATCGATCTCATCCTGGCAGAGGTGGCGGTGTTGCGATCGTTGTTCCCAGCTATATCGCTTCGGACAGGATTACGTTTAGTTCCACCTCGACGCAAATTGATGTTGTCGGAGTTAAGGTGTTCTTTAAGGGGAAGCACGAATTGAACCTCGGTCATCATCATAGGTTAAGTTTATGGTCCATTTATATTCCACCTTTTGTTTCAAATCTTAACTATCAACAATTCCTTGAAGAACTGGCCGATTTTTGCTGCTACTCTGAGGGGTGACAGCATTTTCACGGAAGATTTCAACTTTACAATTCCCGACCGGCTCGTAATTCCAACATGATCAATGTAACCAGGCGCAGACTTGTGGACGTTTGGGCGGCCGAACTGGGCGTAATGAACTGTAATAACATTAGGAGCGCTTTCTGAGATATCCTAGACAGAATCTTTGCTCCAGAACAACTTCTCGTTAAACGCGCTCAGTCTGCGATAAAATCTGAGGACAAATTTCATCCTGCGTTATGTGCGGTTAGTAGTCACATCAATTATATGTCGCCTAGTCTTCTTCTTCGCTTTTTTTAAGTCCTCGGCGGGATTTTAGGAAAGCGAATTTCCTGAATCTATTTTTACATCTCTCTTCAACTGATTGGTCGGTTCTTGACGACCTTCAGTGTTGAGAGGATTTTGAAAGCGATAGTGGATCGTTTTGTAGCTGCAATGGGAGCGTTCAGAGAAATTGCCACCAGATCGCGTCAGGGGTCATCTGGGTGATTGACCTTAATGGAAACATTGTCATTGGTCATCAATCGCTCTCATATACACTTGATTTTACGTATATAACATGAACGAAAAAAAAGAAAACATGAACGATAACAAAGAATATGGAAACTGGACATTATCTCAATTAAAAAGTGAACTTCGAATGAGAAGCGCTAAAGTATTCGGAAATAAAGCCGAGCTTGTTAAAAGGTAGGTTAGATTAAAATCATTTTTGAAGTTGACGGAAATCACTGTTGCTTTTTCCTTCTGTTGACGCTGTTATTAACTTTCCAGTTGCTTCTTCTTTTAGACTTCAAGATTACGACAAGACTTTTGCGTAGTATGTCCCACAGTCGGAACAAAAAAGCTACGAGATTGCGGTTCCGAACATTGCAAATACAGGGATACAAATGCGAATACATCTTTGCCAACAGTGATTGAAGACTATTTTAAATTACCTTGCTTTTTGTGAACAGAAAGAAAAGAGCGCTGGAATAAACATTTATAAGGAGAAGTTTTTGCTGTGCATATGATGGGCCCAGGATGGTGAATTCACGTATATTAAAGGGAGGGTTTTCTCAGAATATAGAAAAAAACATGGTATATAATGTAGATGTTAAAGTTGTCGATTTTCTCATAATGAATGTCAGTGTGAGTGCACTTCAGCACATTGTAAGCATATATGTGTTACTTTACATGTACTTGTGGACTTTTCAATAAAAAACATACATTCTTATCTCAGGAAACTTGTACAGGCGTTTTGCAAAATTTTCACCAGTGCAAAAAATTTAAGGGTTCTCCTTTAAAAACTAATAATTTATTTCTAAAATCAACTCACAGCAACATATCTAATTTTGATCCTAGACCAGCATCCTTCCGTGGAAATCAATCGTACAATAGTTATGTGCGAAATATTTCAATAAACTTTGCAGCAAATAATCCATCACCTACTCCAATGCTAATCTTATTCCTCCAACCAATGTTAGAGCTTTCTGTAATGACCATGACTATTGTGGGTCTTATGAACAACAATTTTTGAAGACGAATAAAGTTATTAATATTTCTGTTATGGACTGCATGCAGCTCGAGCTAAGAACAGGAGGCCAAAGCAACAATCCAATATGAGAATTCCGAGCACAGCTTTTAAAAGAATCTGTCACATGACAGAAAAAAAACGGATATTGACAATTTCATTGCGTCATCAACACAACAAGCTCATTCAAAAGCCATTGATCATGGTAGGAAGCATGAATCAGTCGCTGTGAAAATGTTCGAGATCTTTACGAATCAGAAGACTTACGAATGTGGACTTCATTAATGTAAAGTACCCATTCCTCTGTTCTTCACCAGATAGGGTGATTAATAATAAAGAGCTTTTGGAAGTAAAATGCCCTTATACTTCAAGAGATAGTCACATTTCTATTGAAAACTTGGATTTTTTGGTATGTGTGTGAAAAAAGTGGAAATTTTGCATTTAAAGAAACGCACCAGTATTATTATCAGATTCAAGGACAACTGTTTCGCAGCAACGCAGAACTTTGTCATTTCTAATTTATACTTTTAAAGATATTAAAATAGTTCAAGTTTTGAGGAATGAACAATCTATTGCTGAAATGGTGCAGTAACTGAAATTATTTTATGAAACACATTATATACATTATGTACTAAAAAAGTTTCTTTACTTTGAATCATTTATCCTTGCATGCATTGGGATACTTTTTTTTTCTAAAGTTACAAAGCATATAACATATAAAGATAATTTCTGAAGCCAAAGAAGTATGGGCTGGATTCATCGGGGATGTCAAGATTTTATATGTTTTACCGAGTCCTATCAAGCTTTCACTATGAACCCTCTTGCTGGCAACTTTACGATCCCTTCTTAACGTTTGTTCATTATTTAAAAAAATGTTGGGATGTTGGCTGTAACCACATAGGGCACAAGCATATCTTGAATGTCAAATCCTTTGTCTGCCATAATGGAATCCCCAAAATCTAACTTCGAAGCAATTCCATTTCTTTCCATTATTTGTCTGTCACTAGTAGCTCCTCCATAGCATGGAGAAACATATGATATTAGACCAGCTGGAGTTGAAGCTACTAAGCACTTCACAGTGTTCTTGTTTTTATATGTGGAAAAGGTGGCTTGTTGGGCAGTAGGAAGACACTGTTTCATGATTGGAATTTCTGTTGTATCAATAATAAGGCGTGTCGATTGATATTTTTTTTTGAAATCAACTGGCATATTAAATTGCACAGTTTCCCTTGTGGGCCACATATCGATCTTCTGCCACTGAAGATTCACAAATCGTATGCACGTGTTAAAAATATTTGAAACCTGAGAACTTGTAATTGAAAAAAAAGGCAATTTCTTGATATGGTATGTTTCGTCTTAGAATAATTAGAGTCAGAAAAAACAAGTCTAATACATGCAAATGCATAGGCGGAGGATCATTTATATAATTTAAGTTGTATGACGCCGGGCCAAGAGTATCAAAAACAAATGTAAACTTTGTGAAGGTTTCCAAACTCGTACAAAAATGCAAAATGCTATCATTGTCAAAAAAAAATATAGACAAAATGGGAAATACAAGTCGCTGTCTGCGTTGTTTGAGGCATGTTTTCAATACATGCAAGGCTGCACTGCTCTGTTTGGGTAGCAACAGTTTCAGATTTGGTTGTTTCTTCTTCTCTATCAACTTCCAGCATACATCCATACGGGATAGCGAAGTCAATAGTAACAAATGACTGGGATTCAAGCTCCATTTCTGATGCATGTTCTTTAAAATGTTGTCTCCTTTCTTTGACATTGTTTGGCTCCAAGCAAAGATTGTTGGAACAGCAATCTTGGATAAAGTTTTCTTGAAAGGGATATTGCCACCTGATAAAATAAAAAAGTAAAAAAAAAATATTATACCGTTGCCCTAAAAAAGAAAAGGGAGAAATTTAGAAAGGAAGAGACTAAAAAAATATTATTTGTATGTTACAACCTTGTAAATTTGTAATATATTTCAAACTCTAGAATCTATACTGTTAAAAAAAAATCTTGAAAAGATTAACAGTATTCTCGTTCGAGCTCATTACAGTTCATCACCTGTTTCAGGAATGTAATGTACAATGAAAAACATTGTAGAATTTTTAGAAAATTTGCGAGTTCAAAGAAATAAGTGTTTACATAATCTCCTTGACATGAGAGATTATTGAAAAAATATTCCCAATCTCTAGTGAATGTAAACTTTAAATACACTATCTAGCAACAAGTAATCGGACACTTTCGATTTTAGACGTTTTGTCGAATATCTAGAAAAATACTTGACGAATTATCCTGAAATTTCAGGGGTGTAAAAGGATGTTATACCTCATATATTTCAGCGAATGTTTTCGCCCGAAAGCAAATAGGGGACCAGCAAAGAAGTGAACCAAAAAATAATATTTGGAATCGCCCTGTAAAAAATAATGCTTGAAATGCATTGTAGCTGTAGCACATGCTTAAGAGGCTTATTTTACTTTTCTGTGTTCATTTGTATGAGAATAGCACGTATATTCATGGAGATATAAAGAGGTTTCTTTAAAAAGGTCCAAATGTTTTCCTAAGTTTGTTGTTTATAACACGCAAGATTTTCAACCCAATGCAATGCCATTTACAGAAAACTTGACAAACTACAGTACAGACAACACCCTGCAATCAGAATAGAAAAAATATTAAATATTTGATGAAATATGAGCATTTTTACTAAATAATGTTTAACTGCGCATGCGCATGCGTTACCAAATTGTCTTTTGCATAATTTATTAGCCAAATGTATAGAACTACTCTTATAAAAAGCCTAAGCAAATATCGTGAAAATTCAGAAAGATATCGTCGATAGAATGAGTTGAATTTCAGTTGCTCTCAAAAATAAACAACGATAAGGGGTTTTCTCCAAATTTTTATTTTTGGATCGGACACCAGTTTCAACTTCTTCTCCTTACGCTGACAGATAAAATATCGACTTCATGTTGACTTCATATCAGCGTAAGAAGAAAAAGTTGATACTGGTGTCCAATCCAAAAATTAAAGTTTGGAGAAAGCCCCTTATCGTTTTGTTTATTTTTGAGAGCAACTGAAATTCAACTCATTCTATCGGCGATATCTTTCTGAATTTTCACGATATTTGCTTGGGCTTTTTAGAAGAGTAGCTCTATACATTTGGCTAATAAATTATGCAAAAGACAATATGGTAGCGCATGCGCAGTTAAACATTATTTAGTGAAAATGCTCATATATCATCAAATATTTAACATTTTTCTATTGTGATTACTGGGTTTTGTCTGTACTGTAGTTTGTCAAGTTTTCTGTAAATGGCATTGCATTGGGTTGAAAATCTTGCGTGTTATAAACAAAAAACTTACGAAAACATTTCGACCTTTTTAAAGAAAACTTTATATCTCCATGAATATACGTGCTATTCTCATACAAATGAACACAGAAAAGTAAAACAAGCCTCTTAAGCATATGCTACAGATACAATGCATTTCAAGCATTATTTTTTTACAGGGTGACTCCAAACATTATTTTTTTGGTTCATTTCTTTGCTGTTCCCCTATTTGCCTTCGGGAGAAAACCTTCGCCGAAATATATGAGGTGTAACATCCTTTTTACACTCCTGAAATTTCAGGATAATTCGTCAAGTATTTTTCTAGATATTCGACAAAGTGTCTAAAATCGAAAGTGTCCGATTACTTTTTGCTAGATAGTGTATTTAAAGCGTGACGAAATTGTAATAATAAATCGCGACATCAAAAATAAACTACAAATTACAAAGTGCGACAAATTCTTTTAATAGTAAAATTTTGAAATATGCAACAATGTTAACTACCATTTAAAATTATAGCAAAAAAAATCATTTAAATTTGTTGAATAATATATCTTACCTCGCACCGTTGATGTTAGATAATCGTTAGGCTTAAAGTGATTCCCACAAATAACACCCGTCTTCGGAGGCAACCATTTATCCCGTCGGATGTTAATTAACCATTTCTTTCGGAAACAAATATCCACCTTTGTTTCGACATAAAGGTACACAACAATATGTAGAAGGCATTATAAACTTGGATTAAACTGGAGCACATGAACATATTGGGGAAAAAAGTATAGAACACTGAACGAACCGCAAAACATCACGGGTAGTCATTAGGCCGCATTTGGCCGTGCTGCCGTCTGATGGCCACTTTTTCGCAGAATGCTCCCATTAGAAAGAATGTTCCGTTAGCAAAACATCGTAAATCCGCATCCAGAGGGCCCAGTTTTCCGAACTGGATTTCCAAGGATAAGATTCAACTTTGGAAGCTGAAGCAGTCCAACTCTAGTGAAGAATTATGCTGCGTTTCAGATTGCTAGGAAAAATTTTAAAGTCGCTTACAATGCGAATTTTGCCGATTATTATGATCAGGTTGAAAAAGATCTTAACGTTCAATCTCGTTTGTTTTGGGACACCACGAAGGAATTACTTGGCAAGAAGAACTCCGCCATTCTTGGTCAAACCGTTTTTCCGCAACTGATTTGGTGTCCCATTTTGAGAAGACGATGGAGAACGATAGTTCTTTGTCTTTACCCAACCAGCATGTTTCCAACTATTGGAGCCAGCTTCAGGGCAAATTTTTAATTTCTTCGATTTCTACTACTGATATTCGCACTCTAGCTAAGTGAATTACTCCTTCCAAAATTGTTCATCGTAACGGCATTCCGGACTATGTATTCAGCGGTTGCCTACCTGCAATTCTGCTGCCTTTAAGAACTTTATTTAATACTACCTCTCGGACTGGAAACAAGTCAATATCGTTCCCATTCCAAAATTAGTGCGGCCCTGTTCACCAAATGAATTTAGACCGATAACGATCCTTCCGTTTCCAGTGAAAATTTTAGAATCTCTTGTTGCATACCATCTTTCTTCCTTCATCGACCATCATTTACCAGATGAGCAACATACTTTTAGGAAACATAGATCCACTTCCACAATTTGGCTAGTTTGCTTCATTACCTGGCTCCTTGTGTTGATCAAAGGCAACAGGTTGATGTCCTTTATTTGGACTTTAGCAAAGCTTTTTTGATAGCGTTAATATTCGGCTCCTCTTACACAAACTAGATATAGCTGGTCTTACGGATAACTTGAGAAATTGGTTTGCCTCGTTTCTTTGCCAACGTAGCTTTATTATCAAGGAATCGAAGGATGCTTATGCAATTGGCAGAATGCGCAGTGGAGTCTCTTAGGGGTCTCCTTTGGGACCTGTATTATTTAATAACTTTACCGCAGACATCGGCGCATTATTCGTAACTAGGAGGACTGTTACCACATTTCTTCAGCGCTGGAAAATGTTGCTGGGTGGACCGGGAAGAATGAGCTTCCTCTCAATGCCTTGAAATCCTATTGTTTAACGTATTCTCGGAAAGTAACAAATCATCTAGGCTATATGATTACACTTTGAGGACCCACAAACTCCAACGCTGTACCTCAATTAAAGACCTGGGCGTGATCTTCAATTCGAGACTTACTTGTACCGATCATTTGGATTCTCTGTTACTCGAAACCAGCAAGTGTATTGGTATCATCAAACGTCTTTCGAACTTTTTCAAAAGGCAAAATACGTTTTTGACTTTGTATAAATTAATCATTTTACCGAAAATTCTGTATGCTTCCTGGATTTGGTTCTCTGGTAATGAGTAATGAATTTTAAAGGTGTGGTTGTCAAAGAACCAACACTGCGACCATAGGTCTATTATACTATCCCTAATGATGATGAAAGAACGATTATGAACGGGACAAACACAAACATCCATTCCTTAACCCTCTCGGCCACCGAGCCGACTGGTTCCCAGGTATTTGATCTCTTACAAGCCAAACTACATGGTTACCAGCGTTTTCTTTTTCACACTATTAAAATCACAGACTCTGCCTTCCTTTTCCGCTATTTCAATTGCGGTCCATTCTTAATACAGTTTTATTAAACATTTTATTAAAGATTATTCGAGGTAGTATATCAGCGCCTCGAACTCTTGACCTAATCGGGTTTCGGACTCCTAACTCTAAACGTTCTCATCAGCCCTTGGTTTTTCTGGGCGCGAGACGGACCAAGGTAATAGACTTTGATCCAGCCTTTAAATTAGATGATATTGTAAATAAAAATTTTTTCCCACCTGGATATTTTTTATGACAATTGCAGTTCCCTTTTCGGGAAATAGCTGCTGCCTTTTCATGTTATGTTTTTTTTTCTTGTGTGTCTGTCGCTTTTGTTCTTCCGGGGGTTCTCACAATTAATTAATTAAATTATTTTTAATTTCATTCATAATTAATCACTTATTTCATTTATTAATTATTTAACTTTTCTTATGTGTCTTTTTCTTTATTCTTCTGCTAATTAGTCGATAGTTTTAAGTTTATTTACAAGTTTTTCATTAACCCTGATTTTTAGGCTTCGGCCTGCTTGTGGGACAACGCGGGACTTTTTCCCTCCAGTTGTTCTGCTGATCGGATACTCTCCCTGTTGTTGTTACAATTATTATAAATTGCAATTATTATAAATTTTACGAATGTCATAAAATGTAAAAACTAAAGCTACCTACTTGGAACCTGAATTGATTTATTTTTGAAATATTTTGTTTATCAATTTCAAAATTTCATTTGAATGTTATTATTTTTTAGAAAAAATATTGACTTCATATTAACTTCATATCAGCGTACGAAGAAGAAGTTGATACTGGTGTCCGATCCAAAAATAAAAGTTTGGAGAAAGCCCCTTATCGTTTTGTTTATTTTTGAAGGCAACTGAAATTCAACTCATTCAATCGGCGATATCTTTCTCAATTTTCACGATATTTGCTTGGACTTTTTATAAGAGTAGCTCTATACATTTGGCTAATAAATTATGCAAAAGACAATTTGGTAACGCATGCGCAGTTAAACATTATTTAGTAAAAATGCTCATATTTCATCAAATATTTAATATTTTTCTATTCTAATTGCAGGGTGTTGTGTGTACTGTAGTTTGTCAAGTTTTCTGTAAATGGCATTGCATTGGGTTGAAAATTTTGCGTGTTATAAACAAAAAACTTACGAAAACATTTGGACCTTTTTAAAGAAACCTTTATATCTCCATGAATATACGTGCTAGTCTCATACAAATGAACACAGAAAAGTAAAACAAGCCTCTTAAGCATATGCTACAGCTACAATGCATTTCAAGCATTATTTTTTTACAGGGTGATTCCAAACATTATTTTTTTGGTTCACTTCTTTGCTGGTCCCCTATTTGCCTACGGGAGAAAACCTTCGCTGAAATATATGAGGTGTAACATCCTTTTTACACCCCTGAAATTTCAGGATAATTCGTCAAGTATTTTTCTAGATATTCGACAAAACGTCTAAAATCGAAAGTGTCCAATTACTTTCTTCCAATCAGTGTACTATCTGAATAGGTGTTTTTAATGTATTTTTATGCGCTGATTTCAAAAATCATAACCATACTGTTCTACCACTTCTAGATTTTTAGATATATTAGGCCTGTAACATTATAGGGAATAAGGCACTTTTCCATATTTCTAACACCTAAAAGTTCTGAGTAGTCCTAAGTTCGGGTGACCTTTCATGTTTACATAATCTGATCCGGAAAAAAACCCATTTATTTTCACATTAATAAGTCAAAATGTATAGTTAAGTATTGGCAAATAAGTTTATCTGATACCCCCCCCCCCCCCCCCACTATTTTTGACACTGCCATTATGGTTGAGAATCAGAACTGGGAAACCTGACATGCTATGAAAAAATACGACCGAATTCGTGTTTAGCAATTCAATTTCAGTAAGAAAAACCTATTTTCCATGTTTGGTATAAAATGTGTGTTAACTAATGTTATGGGCTACAATTGTTAGTAAATTAATAAATACTATTTAAAAGTGCATAATTAGATTATTAAGGTAAGTACAATCAGAAACTATAAAGTAATTAAACTAGTGAATTAATTAAATTTCATTGTTCCTTTACGTAGTAAGGACAATTGCCAAATGGCACCGAGCACCACCACTTCATCAGGTAAAAAGTATTTGTGTTAATTCCATTGTACTGTTAACATTATAACTTCCATGAGCATTAGAATTAAGTTTTAAAAACAATGACGGCGCTGTTTTTCCTATCCTGAGATGCCCATCTTCGCCGAGCTTTTCAAGGCAAAACTAAGGCGGGGAGTCAGTATCTATCTACTGTAGGCATTTACCAAAGTTGTTTAAGGTTTGATCCTGGGACTCGTTAATTGTCATTGCATAAGCTGGGCGAACGGGAAATTGTTGACGTTTGAACTCCGCAAAATGATCAGTCGCCTGTAACGGTATTCTTGGTATTAAAACGAATTGTCTTACGTTATCCTCGTTGTGAATATTGTAGCTTGTATTGGACCTGATTATTCGGAATTGGCTGTTGTATTGTTTAATACCCAAAACGTTCAAGCTAATGACCGTCGACTCGCCGTCGACTCTACAATTTACCGACAACTTCGGACGTTGCTGTGGTTTTACCTGGCAGTAGAGTCAGTGCATATCGTGATATTATTTTGCGTCAGTTCGTCGAATTTTAGAAAATTACCCATCATGCTCATACCAAATGTGTTACATATGCCAGTTTTATGCTTACGATCTTGAAATTTGTCACGTAAATGTTTAAGCTCGCCGAAAACGGACATATACCGGGTGATTTAGTCAATTTCTGACCATTTCACTCGAATGACGTGCATTAGGGATAAACAATTGAAAGAATGTGAGCGCCATATCGAATTTCTAAATAGTTGGAGTTTGTATTGTTGCAACGGCGCTGCATGAAAATCGTATTGTTGAAAAATGGCGCCCGCTTTATCAAGAGAGCAGAAATGCAAGGTTGTCGAATGGTATTTCGAGACAAAATCACCTGTAACCGTGCAAAGAAAGTTCCGGAAGGAGTATAAGTGTCGAGACGCACCAGGCAGGCAAGCAATCATGGATTTTGTTAAGCAATTTTGTGCCACTGGATGTGTTAAAGACAAGAAAAAAGGCTGGAGCGAAGCTCGTGTTCGAACGGCCGAAGTTGTCGAAAATGTTCGCACAAGGTTGCTCGATTCCCCACCAAAAAATCTGTTCGCCGTCTATCCATTGAAGAAGGGCTGTCGTATACCACGACGTGGCGAATTTTGAGAAAGGATTTTCACCTGTTCCCGTATAAGATCCATGTTTATCAGGAGTTAACAGACACTGGAAGACAGAAGCGACAACAATTTGCGATGGAGTTTGGAGCAGAAATGAAAGCCAGTCAGGGCATTGTGGACAACCTTTGGGTGTCAGATGAGGCCTTCTTCCATTTGTCAGGTGACGTTAATAAACACAACCTTCGTTTTAGGGGTTCCCAGCACCCTCATGAGATCCATAAGTCACCTCTTCATCCACGATAGGTTATAGCTTGGTGCGCGATTTCCAAAGGAGGCATCATTGGTCCGTTCTTTTTTGAGGGCACCGTAACGTCACAGGCTTACCTTAACATGTTAGAAACCTTCTTCATCCCCGAGCTGCGAAGGAGGCGTATACCGCTTCGACATTAATGGTTTCAACAGGATGGGGCTAGGCCTCACACCACTAATGAAGTGCTAGATTTTCTCAATCAGAAATTCGGAAATCGTGTCATTTCAAACAGGTTTCCAGAACGATTCGGGGATGGCTTTCTTTGGCCCCCTACGAGTCATGACCTAAACCCATGTGAGTTTTATCTCTGGGGGTTCCTTAAAGACTGTGTTCACTACAGCACCAAGAACCCTAAACCAGCTGCGACAAAGCATCGTCGACTACTGCACCCTTGTGGATGCAGAAATCCTGGATAGAGTTATGAACAACTTCACCATTCGGCTGCGAGCAGTTCAAAACGTTTGTGGTGGCCACATTGAGCATATCATCAAGACTTTTCCACGGGAATAAAAACTCCGAACTGCCTAAAATATCATACTGAAATGCTAAGTTTGTAAACATTAATGGGTCAATAAATCATAGTACTGAAATAGTCAGAAATTGACTGAATCACCCTGTAGGTTTCATCTGGCTTCTGGGCTAGTTCAGTGTACTTCTCCTAGTTAATTCCTGGGCGAATATGGCAGTGAGAGCATTGCTTCCGGACCGCTCGTTTCGTTTTTTCCTGCTCAGTTCGATTGTCGAAATTTTTATTTGTTACTATTTTCCCAGCCTTGATAGATGTGTGATACAGAAAGGCATCGGCAATAAACAAATATTATCCGTATCGTTTTTGAACCTTCCTTTATTTTATGTTTATCCAGCTATATTAGATCATTGGATCTCATGTATATAATAACTTGCTCCTCAATTGATCATATAGCATGAATAATAGCACCCATATTACATGATGAACTAACTTTATTTTATAATTTACATTTTAAATTCTTTTACAATTATATTTTCATATTAATAAAATTGTATTTACATCTCAACTTTTAATCTCAGGAAACATAAGATAACTGAGTTTTTCTATTTTGAGATGGACTGGATATAATATATTTAGATTTTATTTTTACAGAAATAGGAAACACAACAATAAAAATTTACAATCCATGTCGGAGAATTTGGCATCTCATAAATGGCGCTCACGTGGAAAATTATGGATTCACGTGTATTCACGTGGATTTAATACAATTGGGTTCACCGCAAACCATCTTGCTCCTTGTCAGTGAATGGCAAATTCTCCGCCGTGGAGTGTAAATTTTTATTATTGTGTTTTTTTTTGTGAACTATGATTTAATAAATTGGTTATAACACAACATTAATTTTCACTTATGAAAAAAAAAACAACTCAGTCATTATCGACAAAACAGGACTGTTCGATTGGGATCAAAAGATTCAGGCCTTAGTTTCATCTCTGTCCACTTCAAACTGAAATCGTACCGATTTTGCTGTAACCAGTAATACCAAACAATTCCTTGATGTTTTTGATTATTGTTGTATTCGCCATTCAAAGCGGAGCCATAGCAATTTTTATACCACCATCCACCTTTGTTATAGTTTGTAAGGCAGTTTGCTGGATCTGGTCGGTCGTAGGTGGCAAACACACCGTTATTGTGCTCACGGGTTAAACCGTCACCTAGAAATTTCAGATAAAAAATCAAAATATATAATTTTTAATTTTTAATTTTGCTATTTTCCTTCAATCAGTTTCATTAATTTCTGTAATTCAAGAACGAGATTCAGAAAAAAAACAAAAAAAAAACAAAACAAACCAGATGAGAATGAGCATGCTATTTAATTGCCAAAATGAACTTAAAAGTTTGTGAGAAACATAAACGTGGAACGCTATGATTGGGTAAATGTATTCTATGTCATGACTGGGTGAGTGACTTAAAGTGCCGGCCACGAAATTCAAAGGAAAAAGGCATATGCTTAGTCGCATAAGTGCTTATCAATTATAGATATCTGCTTTATTCAGAGTTTGTGAAACATGGCAGCTCCTCCTCGCCTAAAAATCTGTTTGTTCAAGGAAAACTATAAAAAATCAAGCTAAAACCAGATTTTATAATGTTTTTGATTATTTAATTATTTAAAGGATATAATGAGATACAATAATAGAAGAGAACAGCACGACAATCGGATATTTTGTGGTTGGTTTGGTTTGTTTGGTATTAACGTCCTTTTCAACTGCTTGGTATTAACGTCCTTTTCAACTGCTACGGTCATTTCAGGACGGCGTTATAGGGGCCGCAAATTTTGCCTCGCAAGGGTTCTTTAACGTGCAGCCAGCAAACGACTACACGGGACCAACGGCTTTTACTTCCCTTCCGAAGGAAGTGCGTGATCTCAGGATTTCCCCCTGGAAAATCCTCGTCGTCCTCGGCCGGGATCGAACCCGCGTACTCGGGCATCAGAGGCGATCACGCAACCGCTGAGCCACCGAGGCCGATATATTGTGTGGTCGATTAGTCAAGTGTCAGATATGTTTCCATTCTGGTTTCCATTTCATTTCAGCTGCGATTTCACTTAAGGGAATGCCAGGAATAAGTAATGCTATGTTTCCTGCCCGTTTCTGATTGGTCGAAAGATTTTTATTTTCTTTTACGCATGCACTAGTTTCCGTTTTCTTTCGTGGGCGGGCAGTATAGATATTGTATGAGCATGTTTGAGTGAGATGTGCAAGTGGATTGTATGAATAAGCACGTTTATGAACGGGTGAATAGTGTATATAACTGGGTCTATAATAAAAAAACGCAAAACCATTATTATAAGATTCGAATATTTATGTAAGAAAAACAATCTAAAAAAAAATTAGTGTCTGTCAGTTTAAGTGGCGAAACTACATGCAAATAGTATTTGACCATGAGAAAAATGTCCTATTTCTTACCATTGATGCAATATGGCTCTCTCATTTATTAAGTTGATAAATTGTATCTCATTGCACTAGGGTTTATATTGTTAAATTTAAACGCCCTGTTGAATATTGAGTAAATACTTCAGTTCATATCATTACGTTGATATGGTATATCTCCGTAACGATTGGCCCAGTTTTAAAAATGTTTTCAAATTTTATGCTTTTAATAGAGTCGACAATATGCACATGTAAGTCGCATCGATTTCGGCTGTCATATATAGAGATATTGAATATCAATTATCGATAATTATGAATTTTCGATAGTATTCGTCGGAATATTGACCATCGGTCAGAGCAAAAATTTATTCATTTTGTGTGTACTATTAATCCGTTTCGATTCCATTTAGCTATGGCTTACCCTTTTCGAGATATAGTAATTATCGGAAATTCTATTTTTGGTCGCTATCTCGGGAAATTTTTGTCCCACGAAAATTTGGATGCGTTATTCGTAATCAGCGACGAAAGAGGCATTCATTTAATATATCAAATGTCCTGCACATTAAAAAAGTGCGGACAGACAGGAATATAGAATTCAGTACGAAACTTTAAGTTAGTTGAAAAACTTTTAAAAGAGTGTCATTTTTAAAGTGAAAATGTAAAAACCAGAAGGTAAATGTACTCTTAAAGTTCGAGAAAATATTAGAAACAAAAGTTCCCAAACTCATTTAATTTGTTTAATTACTTAAATATTGAAAGATGCTTTTTATGCGTTTGCTTTGCCCAATCGTCCATTTCTTGTACATTGTAAAATGTGCACATGATATATGTAGGCTAGAGTAGAAGAAGGATATCCATTAGAGTCGAGGAATATTTTTCTTATATCAAAAATCTCAACCTCGATAAATCAAATTTTTCGGACCATATGTTAAAGACCAAACCTATCTGTAACGTTCTTTCCCAAGTTTACGACAGCTAAATCACCCAAAAAATTTAAACTTCTTATAATCATGTCCAGAGGATTACCTATCGATTTACTAAATTCTGATAGGACCTCACACAATAGAAGGACAATCAATCGACAATCGAACAGTGAAGTGTACATTTGTTAGGATGGGACGAAAGCAACGCTTTCACAAAGCTCATAGAACCAGAATAAATTCCAAACGAAATACACTGAGGTAGTCAAGAAGCCTAACCAACCCAAGCGGTCTTCCATATTATACAAAACAGAAAGTAAGATTGACGATTGTCAGAAACAAAAAACAAACGAAATAAAAAATACAAGGAGAAATAAGATTATCACATCTTCCAGTAGTCTGGGAAAGAGACGTTGCTAATATCTTCAAAATTGATGTCAAGAACGTGCCTCGGTTTACGATACTTCGTATGCCAGTTCATATTCATTGAGTTCTCCAGTATCCCTTTCACAAGCTTATTGTCGTGAGTCTTCATCTTCTGTATCATAATCAAAAGGAGATCCTGTATAAACTTACCGATATGGGCCATGTTTAAATCGAGGTGGATGGATTGGTTTTTCACCGTCCTTCTGACCAGCTGGGCAATGGTCCTCAGGGTAACATTCTGGAATGACTGTAGTTCACTCCATCTGCTTTTACAGATAGTCGCCCACGCAGGCATGCCATAGAGGACTATGGTCCGGATAATCGATTTGTACAGAAGTAGCTTGTTGTCAATGCTGAGGGCGCTGTTGCGACCCATAAGAGCTATGATACTGTACTTAGCTCTCTTCGCTTTGTTCAGAGCATAGGACATATGCTGGTTCCATGAGAGTCTTGAGTCAATGATAACTCCCAGGTACTTGTAGTTGTCCACCCAGTCCAGTTTCTTATTAAACAGAACAAGAGAATCTGGGGGATGCTTGAGCTTCCTATTGAGGTACAAAGCCTTGCACTTTCCGACGTTAAGGTTCAACTTCCAGCAGTTAAACCAGTCTTCGAACTGCTTCAAGGCGCACTGCAGCCGAGTGATAACGTGAGCCGGCTGGTGTGCCCATGTCATAATGGCAGTGTCATCTGTTTTCTAATCTAGGCAAAAGTTACCCACAGTTGAGTGGGCTCCTTACGACCAACTAATTTTAGTATGGCTGCACAACGTTATACTGTAATCAACAAAGGTGAACTTCGGTGCGTGATATGGAACGCTAGGGGCATTCCCCGAAAGCGTATCGAGTTTCACAACTTTCTGATAAATCACGAAATTGACGTGGCTTTCCTCTGTGAAACTCACCTCAAACCAAGCCAAGACTTCAAGCTACCTGGCTATTGTGTGTACCGTAAGGATCGAATGGCTTCAAATGCTGCAAGATGTGCGTCTGGGGGCGCTGCGATCATCATTAAGAGGGGAATTCAACACCAAGAATTAGTATCCAAGTCTTATGCAGGTATGGAATCAGCCTCCATCATTATCAATGACGTATCCTGTGGTGAAGTGAAGTTCGTAGCACTCTACAATTCACCTAAACATTATCTTGACATTTGCGAGCTTGATGAACTCTTCAGTGGTGACACTCCAGTCGTCCTGGCTGGTGACCTAAATGCCAAGCATCCAAGCTGGAACTCCAGAACGCAGAATTACAACGGCATGATTCTCTATAGGTACATACAACGTAGAGATAATATCATCGCTGCTGGACCTGTGGAGGACACCTACTACTGCGACCACTCCCCTAGTAGTGACGTTTTGGACATCTCGCTCTTGAAGGGTTTCTTCAAACCGTACAATATCTTCACGATTGATGACCTTTCTTCTGACCACAAGCCTGTGGCGTTGTACTTTGACAATGTTGACATAAATTTCCGAGAGGAACTCGTACATCATCAAGACTGGAAGCTCTACAAAGATATTCTTAAGGACTATGGCTACCATCCCGACGTTGCTTACTGTACTGAGGACATCGATCAACTTGTTGATGACATCACCAGATGTATTAACGGTGCCATAGAAGTCAGTAAGTATCCATCAGAGAAAAAACCTTCTCATCGAATCCAACTCTCTCCTGGAATCCAACGCCTAATTGCTGAAAGAAACAGGACCCGTAGACTTTGGCAACGCTATCGTGAACCTTGGCTCAAAACCAAGTACAACAGGTTAGTGCGAAGAGTTCAAGAGGAGATAAAAGAGCTTCGCGACGCTAGATGGAATGAAAAACTCAAAAGCTTGTCGGCTCGCGACAATTCCATTTGGAGTATGGTTAGAGCTTTACAGAAGAAGAAGAATGTTATGCTTCCTCCACTCCGTACACCACAAGGTAACTATGTGCAAACTGATCAGGACAAGGCCCAAGTCATTGCAGATTCACTGGAACTGCAGTTTGTTACTCCTACCAACGATAAGCCCGAGAGCCAAATCATGTCTCGGCGTGTGGAAGAAAGTATTTACAACTTTGATGAAGTCCCGAAACATTTTACGAAGTACAACATCGAGGCTGGTGAGATCGCCAACATCATAAATAAACTGAAAAAGAAGAAGGCTCCAGGAAAAGACAAGGTGAGTAATAACGCCCTTATGAATTTCCCAAAGAACTTTATTGAATTTCTCACCAATATCATTAGCGACTGCTGGAAATTTTCTTACTTCCCTGTGGCTTGGAAGAAATCTATTGTGTTGAGTATCCCAAAGCAGGGACAAAATCCTGCAATTCCCGCGAGCTACCGACCTATTAGCTTGCTACCCTCGATGTCCAAGGTGTTGGAGAGAACGATCCTTGTCAGATTCCAAGATCACTGTCTAGCAAATGACCTTTTACGGGAAGAGCAGTTTGGCTTTCGTGCTGCCCACTCTTGTCCGATGCAGATATGGAGGCTCGTTGAAGACCTGAGCACCCCCCTGAACCTATCCAGGTACTGTGGGGTGGTATTTCTCGATGTCAGTAAAGCTTTTGACCAAGTGTAGCATGAGGGCCTTGTCTACAAAATGATCAGAGACGGGTTCCCTGCCGATTTGATCTTGATGGTGAAATCCTTTCTTGACGGCAGATCCTATCAAGCCAAGGTTGGAGAAAATCTTTCCACACCCCGTGTTGTAAAGGCCGGTGTCCCTCAGGGTTCTGTCCTCGGGCCTATGCTATTTAATTACTTTGTACATGATTTCCCAAAACAATGGAAGGACATCCTATGCCATATTAAATATATCCTTTGTAAGGTAGTGGGACAACCAATCAATTCCGATTGTTTTGCTACACTACTATTGGTCATTTTTGTGATTTTTGTGTATATGGTTTTCATTTTGCTTCAACTGGTTTTGTTTTAAATTTCTCTTACTGGTTCTTTTGTAAGATATTGCGACAGCCAACCCTTTTCGATTGCGCAGTTCTGCTACCATTGGCTGTGAATTGTCTGTACAAATTTTCAGGATATGTTCCAAGGACCAAACAAGTAGAAAATATCATATGAACATGGGTCGAAACCGTTTTTTTCTAGTGTTATAACGTGTTTGAAGGTCTTCTGTAGTAGATGAAGAGTTACGACAATTCAAAGAACGATCTGAAAAAAATTGTACTCTCTTCAACATCAGATTTGAAACGTTCTTGGATCATCATTGTTGGCTGATTCCGGCCTGAATTGCACATTGTTGATAAGTGCAGAATATTTGATTGTTTGCAATTCCATGGTGTTTTCCAACGGTTTCGCCAATCTATGCGGCGACATACGCAAGCTTCTTTGGGATCTAACGGATGCCATTTTGAGCATTTGCTATATGTAGTGTTTCGGAAAATCAGAAAAATATTGTAGCAGTTTCGTACAAACTGTACGTTTCAATTCCTAAAACCCTTTTCAGCAGGGCATGGTTGCTAGTCTGAAGCAACCGGGGTGAAAGTGCAGGACGCGATTCCTATACAATCCCAGGAACCAAGGACTAAGCAGAAGTACTGAACAGTGACTTTTTTCTACCCCTAACTGAAACAGTTACAGATAAACTTGGAACCCTACGGAGACCACAAGTTTCGTACCCTTATGAAATACCCCGATAAACTTGTTTCTACAGATCGTATCATGGAGGGGCGGCACCCTTCCCAACGGAGTTAGAATTCGAAGGAGAGCGGAATTGCTGGAGAGCTGTGTGAGGTGAGACAGAAAGGTTTGAGGCGAGCTTTCCGAAAAGGCAAGGTACAATGCTTTATTCAGCTGACAGGTACATGTAACATTAACCACATTTGGAATTAAAAATATTAGCATTGTGTCCGGAACGGGTCGAACTGGCCACAAATCATGCGACGACTCGCCCTTTGGAAATCGAAAGGATACCCCCAATCTGTCTTAGCGGGGAGGCGACCTGCAAAATATAAACAAAATAAGACAGCAGGAGTATCTCAAAACATGAATCATATATATAACTAGATGTGCCCGCGGCTCCGTTCACGTAGAATTTGTAATATGCTTCCGGGGGAAATACCGGGATAAAAAGTTTCATGTGTTATCCATTGATGAAAGAAATAATTTAATAAATGAGAAAGAGAAAATATAATAAATATTTTTATTGTGTACAAAAAACGTCTCTGTAAACAATGTTATTGATAATTTACGTGGCGCGTGTTCAAACAGATTGTTGGCATCATTGACGCGAGAAAGAGCTACGTACAATTGGCCGTTCGGGAAGCATCTGGGAAAGATTTGACCTCTTTCTAGAAGGCATATCTTCTATCTGGCGATATCTATTGGCAAGTTTAACTACCATTCCACTGAGCCGTTGTTTTTTCCCCGTGGGAATAAGACTTTTTCACTCAGAAAAAAGTACCCTAAATGTTGACCCAGACTAAAAGCTATTACCATTCTAACGTCATCAAAATCCGTCCAGTAGTTTATTTTGCGTTTACTTCCCTAACCTAACGTAACCTAAATTCGAATAGTTCATTTACAATTTTTTTTCAATACTTTTACCGTTTAAACATACGTTAAGATAAGATAAAATACCGTAAAATTTTAATAATCTAATACTTAATGTCAATTTTCAAAACAAATATTATTAAAGCATATATAATCTCAATTAAAAATATTAACACTGGGTTAAAAAGTATCATGTGTTATCCCTTGATGAAAGAGAAATAAATTTTGTGGTAAACTTATTTTTCCGTCTTCATTTGGGCACGTGCCTTCACCAATTTTTAGTAACAAATTCGAAGCACTCTTGTGTGTTTGGATTTCCACCTCTTTGCGCCCACATTTTGGCTGTCAAGTGCAAACGTGTGACCCTAGTCCAGAGAGTGGAGCTCTTTAGGCAAGCGTTTATCAGATCAGCTCTAGTGCCTCGTGTAATTACTGGCAGCGTCTGTCTAAGTCTCCACAAAACAACACTGTGACGCCTCCCATCGACCTGTCATTTTGCCTGATATCTTGCAATGTCCTGTCCACTGCTTCCACTGCCTTGCGGTGTGCCATCTTGCGTTCATCCCACACAATCAAGTAACAGTCACGCAAAATTCTCGCTTTATCACTGTTACGCGAGATGTCGCAAACTGGCGTCTCTGAAGTGGCTAACTGTAGAGGTACTTTAAACATTGAATGGACAGTTTTCCCACCGGGCAGTAAAGTGGCCGCTATCCCTGAGGAGGCTACAGCTAGTGCGACCACCAGAATAGAATGATAATTTTAGTTAAGAATGTTTTTTCAGTGCCACCTGGTGCATCTAAGAAAAACAGTTCTCCTCTAGGAATGGTGGTGCTCTCACAAATACAGTAGTATATTCTCCGCTACTCTGCTGTTAGTGCAGGTGTACCGTCTCGAAGAGTTTCTGCAATTTCAACTGGGTTGTGGTTGGTTTCGGCTATGTACTCTCTGTTTCCACGCCCTTCATCTGAACTTGGTGCAGGCAAACCATAGTTTGGCAGAGGATTACCACCAATAGAACAATACGACATCTTGAATATCTCTTAAACACCGATTTATAAGAGTTTCCCGAATCTCGTCATTCAGTTCGCCGCCCTCAACAGCCTGTCTCATTTCTCGTAAAAAATCCTCTGACAAATGATGTTCATATTTTTAACTAAACAGGTGGTGACCTTTCAGTATAACAGAGGGACATCAGGAGTTCCAACTAGTTTCGCCATTTATTCTCGACTTTGTCAAGGATATACAGCAAGAGGCATGCAAGCATAGAACAGTGGTACAAGTTAAGCAATGAGCGTAAATAAATATAAGAACCAATAGGATATAAAGCAAGGGGGCCTTTGAGTTCAAAAAGGATGTAATAGCCATTAGAATAAAATAAAATAAATCTAAATTTTTTTTTGAAAAATACAAAAAAGAAATTGTACAGAGATGGTGCGCGTTTAACGCGGACCGAAAAGAGAACATATCCGGTTGTCCGAAGACAAGAGGATTTACATAAAAACAACAAAATAAAATAAAAGGGTAAGAAAATTTACAAAATGCAGAAGAAACATAAAATAAAGAAAAGAAAACGATAGAAAATCCTCAGCTCATATTTTTGCCACAGTTGTGCGGCATCAGACAGTCCACAAAACACCAACATCATAGAGAACAAATGGCTCAAGCAATGTGATCTATCATTGACGCATGCTTCAACCAGAGTATCGACCCAGTGCTCATCATCCAGCAAGTGGCGTGCCCGGCAAGCGGCTTGATACGTCGGGTATTCAGTGTTCTCAAACATTCGTAGCGCAGCAAAAGGAGTCGGGCCACGTATAATATAAGGTGCGTCTCAAAAGTTTAAAGAAACATGTTTTTGTTCAAAAGAAAAAAGGCTATTGAAGGTACATATAAATGCTTGAATTACTAGCTATACAAATAACTTAAAAGAAACTCCTGGAAATATTATTCACGAAAACATAATAGAAATAAAAATATTCAACAAAATGGAATTTTGCGTGTCTCAAAAGTTTTAAGAACGACTGAAAAAACATTGCATGAATTATACAATGGCTTAAACTGAACGACCATTTGCCTTGACTGTTTCAAATACTCTGTTCGGCATTGAGTTTATGAGGTTGAACAATGTTTCTGGTCTTACATTGTACCATGCATCTCCAATTGCTCTTTTCAATTCATCAGTCGAAGAAAATTGACGTCCGCCGCCATAAACTGCACGGGACATGATTCCCCATAGATTCTCTATAAGGTTCAGGTCTGGGCTTTTTGGGGGCCACGTCATAACGTGAATATTTTGTTTTCTGAACCACTCCATTGTTGATCCTGAAGTATGGATGCTGGCGTTATCCTGCTGGAATACGAATTCCGGGCCACACAAATGATCACAGACGGGCAACAGATACTGTGTAAGGGTATATCAGCGAATTTTCTCTTCCACTGATGAAATCCAAATTGTGGTACCGTTGAAAGCGAAGCCGCCCAAAACCATGACAGAACCACCTCTTTGTTGTCTTGAGTAAAAGGTCTTCGGTTCCTGTCGTAGGTCGTGCCAGTTAGATGCCCACCCATCAGGACCATCCAAGTTCCACTTCTTTTCATCACTGAACAACACCGACATCCATTCGTCTTTCCAGACCATGTGTTCTTGTGCCCAAAGCAGCCTGTCTTGAATGTGCTTGGCAGTCAGAGGCGATTTCTTCATTTTTTTGTAGATAACATGCCCACTCGCAATTATTCGCCGGTGTACAGTGTCTTTCGATATGTTTAACCCAGTCACGTTTTGTATCTGGCGAATAGAAAGATATTGTGTGGCTGCCAGTCGTACAATGCGTCTGTCATTGCGAGTTGAGGTAACTTTGGGACGACCAGATCGTGGTTTTTGGTGGAACCATGAACTCCTCTTCAAGACATTATAAACCCCTGCTCCACCAGTACAACAGCAACTTCATTCGTGGTAGGGGCGTTGTATCGGCCACGTTGTCCTGCTATCGGACGGTTGTATCGATCAGCACTGATTACAAATTTATAATTGTTTTCTTGTCCTTGCGGAATAGGGTTTAGTGCAGCTTTGAAGTGGTTGATGTACGGGTTTATTTGATGCAACATGTTTTGCAGCTCAGCAGTCACACTTGGGGTAAGAGTTTGAAAATTGCAATTTCTTATGTTAGCTTGTTCACAATAGTCTGATACAAAATATATTTGAAGGAATTTTGGTACATCCCCAGGCAAAAGAGAACCTATCAAATGATATGCTTGGCCTTGAATTTTAAAGGTAGGCATAAATGTACCTTCCACAATTTGCTTTGCACCAAATAAAGTCATCTGGGATGCAGAATTATAAGAACGGACACAATCCAAAAAAATGTTAGGAATGTGGATGTGTCCCGCTCAAAAGTGCTTTTAAAGGCTGTGGAGGTTCTTGAAAAATGTCTAGTCAAATTTTTCCGCCAAAACAACACAGTCCGTTTGACGCCTTACTCCATTTTAAGGCTTCGCAATGAGTACAGTTTTTGATCATTCCACCAATTCCAGCAAATTCGGCATAATTAATGTTAGAGGTGTAGTTAAATCCACTCCACACCTTATTAGTCCATGGAAGTTGATCATTGAGCACTCTATTCTCTGCAGACACGCATGAGCACTGTTCTTCATTTAATCGAAAAGAGCGCTGTACCTGGTTCTCCGCCAGCCGAGCTTCACGTTCTTCATTTGTTTCCTGAGAGCGTATTTGTCTCATTCTCTTAGCGTCTCTTGAGTCTTTAGAAAGATTTGACCGCTTTCTGGAAGGCATGTTTAGAAGGCATATCTTTTTTCTGGCGACATCTGTTGGCAAGTTCAACTACTGCTGTACGAATTTTCATACTCGTAACTACATCTGTTGGCAAGTTTAACTACAACAACACTGAGCCCCTCAGGTATTTTCCCGTGGGAATGAGACATTTTCACGCAGAAGAAAGTACCCTAGTTGAAGACGCAGACTATAAACTATAACCATAGTAACAAGGGAATCACTCGAACATGTATGCCACAAATTTCCACCAAATTGAAATACGTATGTTACTCATCTGAAGCTACTATAGATGCTTGCAAAACAAGAGAGTGCGAAAGTGTTTCTTTCAAAATAAACCGCAAAAAAGAAAACATTTCAGCATACATAGCCATACAAAGACTCCATTGTTAAATCGGTTCGGCTATGTGGGGTTTCCTTGTAAGTTTCATCAAAATCTGTCCAGTAGTTTTTTCGTGATACCCGGACAACCACGGATTCGTTACAGTTTTGTTATATGTACAGATAGAAGATACTGTATGTATAGATAGATAGAAGATAGGTAATAGAGAGAATGCTATGCTTGAAGATGCTATAAAATTAGGATAATACTAATTCATAATCAACTTTCTGTACCGATTTTGAGAAGCATGATTCAGTAATATGCGTGGTTTGCATTACGTTTAATAGGTAATAAAACTATCTTTAAAAATGTAAACGAAATGGGTTTTCCTCCAACATTGAAGAACAACAGATGCCTATGTGGAGCAGTATGTTTAATATGTTCATGGTGTGAGCAGCATTTATATAATGTGTGCTTTTATGATAATTATCATCCTAAAAATTTGTGATCCTTATAAAAACAGTTAACCTTTATATGAAAAGTCGTTTTTAACTTAATTTATAGTTGTTCATTTATAGCGTATTTATTAAATTATACAATCATTTCTTTTGCCTTTCTTTCATAATTGCCAAAAAATATCGACAATGAATTGGAAAACAACGATTATGTTTAAAATTGTATGTGTAACTCCTTAAGGAAATTTTCACGGGAAATAAATAAACACCGTGCCCTCAAGAGGAATCACACCCAGGTTATTCTCACCAAAAACCAACTAGTTACCACTGGGCTACCCAAGATGTTAAAGCAAACTGCAATATTGTGGGTATTTCTACTGCATACATATTGATAATAAACTTTATGAATTTTTTTCTCTGTAAATTTTGAGAAGTGCATCGAAAGGCTTTGCATGAGAGCTTAATATAAAGTACACTGCTCGTACAATCTTTTTCATCAAAATCAGTGTGTTCGTATACTTGGAGTTTCCTTATCAGAGAGTACTATTATTTAAGGTAGATGTTTCTGATTGGAAGGAATCATAAAAGAAATAGCCATTTATCTGCACGATTTATACGTTAATTTGAATTTTTTGTCAAGCTGTAAGCACAAAGAATAAGATAATGAGATAATTCCCTTATTACTTAAAGTTGAAATTTTTGGATAACGGTTAGAATAATAACAGAAGTAAAAGATTTTACATTAACCTGCATTTCCGTCGTAATTGCCGAAAGTTATTTTGTACTTTTCTTCAGGAGTGTCAATACGAAACTCCTTGTAGCTAGCGTATCGTTTATTTCCTTCGGAATCCTCTAGGTCTATTCGAAGCGTAACTTTTTCTTGTCTGGTTAGCTCATGGATGTTGTCATTACCTAATAAGAAATAGTTACAAAAAGGAAAATTCAGCCATTGAACAGTATTAGCATTTTCTATTATTAACTCAATGAAATATACTGAGCATTGTCATTTTTACGTGAATGCGAGATTATCTTTGGATTTTCTAAAGGAAAGAAATTCTATGATTTGGAATCAAACATTTAATGTCAAATGTCTTGAAGTTCAAGAAAAAAATCGTTTTTTTTCGCTTTAGACTGGTTGGTTTGTAATAATTATGTCCAAAATTTCTCGAGAAATACTGCGAGAAGTTTTAATTAATAACCAATTACTCAAAAATCAATTTTAGGAATCTTTCTGTTTTCTCAACCGGGAGTTCAGTAGCCTCCTTTTGACGTTACTGATTCTTTTAAGCCCCTCGCGTAAAAACGTAGCCAATAGAAAAAAGTGCTGCGAGCTCGCTTAATGAGTATAAATATAAGATGTAGGTATTCTGCGTACTTATCAATCGTTTCTATCATGGATAAAATGAGCGATTTATTAGAAAAGCAAAAGGGGACGATCATTGGCTTTCGGTCCAAAGATAGTAGCCTTTACGAAACTTTGCGAACGGTTTGTGAACCATTTGCGCCCCTCCTTGGGCACTTCTCGAAACAGGGAAGTGATGGAGGGGCTTGAGTGATAGAGACACCCTTAGCACAGGGATCACACAAAAAAATGTACGGTCGGTAGTGGACCCGCCCAGGTTATCGGTGCTCGCAACATGTGAATTTTCCAGTCTAATCAGTGCGTCCACTTCCACCCGCGTGTTTGCCCTGCCCGGCGTCCCGTATTCGGAGGAAAGGGTCCTGGTGGTTATGGAAAGGCTATTCCGAAACAACACACCACTTTGGCTCCTGAATCTTTAAAGCACGGGAACCTTAACTTAGTCCATTCAGCCTAACAGCTGATCGGGCCTCCTAGGAGGTCCAGCTTCAGGGTTAGGCGATGCCTATATCCCTCCGTATTCCTGCTCTCAATGCACCCCCTTGTTAGGCTCGGCATGGGTGGGGAGCGAGGAGGCTGAAACTAATTTTTCTTTACATGGAAAAGACTGAAAATAAACATAAAATAATGATGGCCATAAATGGTCGATAAAAAGCCTTTGGAATGGAAAAACCCAAAGAAAATTTAATTATAGATTGTTGAAGTTTTCCATAATTGTGTTTATTTTCATTCATTACCATAATTATAATATTGTGTTTATTTACTTTCATTTATTGTTCACTAGCTGATAAGCCCGGGGTTGCTCGGGCTGTTTTTGTCATGATATTTTGCAATATCTAAATTTTAAATATAAATTAGAACACATGAAAAATCCTTAGGGTTAGTAAAGTAAATATTTAGTTTGGAAAAATGAAAAGAACTCTTTAAAATGGTCGCCTGGAAATTTGGTTCAATTGGGTTTGCCCAGGAAAATTTTACATTTCATCCTTAACATTTTAGAATATCAAAGAAAGGCTATGAGTATTGAATTATTTCTGTCTATATTTAAATATACTTCACAGATGGATTCAGAGAGTTGAGGAGTTCTGTCTACAGCCTCATCAAATCCCTCTTCAACATGTTACTGTTTCAATAGAATTTCAGTGTGGAACCATGTCCTGAATGTAGTTGTTCATATTGACAGTACCAATTTAGGAGCAAGGATTGCTCTCTCACACAATCAATTGAGACCTTTATAATTTTTAATATACAAGATGAATTTTAAATACACCGATAAACTGCAGGGAATGGTTCCTGACTGGAAATGGAGTAAAAAAGGTAATATCAACATGTGTCTGGAAATGCATTGTTGCCACGGTAGAAGGCACGATGGAGCGCCACCCTACTTCCGCATTATTGTTCACCAACTCCTCAACAACATCTTCCCCATACGTTGGATAGGACGCGGAGGCCCTGTTGAATGGCCTGCTCGATCACCGGACTTAAGCCCCCTGGATTTTTATTTTTGGGGTCATTGAAAAGCCATGTACTATGTGCCGAGACGATTTGTGCTGGGACGATTTGCACACCGTCCATTTCCGGACAAATTATTATTATTATTATTATTATTATTATTATTATTATTATTATTGTGTGAACACTCCAAAGGGAGTAAGTAGAAATAAAAACAAAAAATAAAAGTCGAGCAACAATGGACTAGTTGCCAGTCAAACGGCGGAGGCGTTAAAAGGAGGCAAAACGGCTAGAAAAGCAAGGCCACATCAAAAACATAAACACAAAATAGAGGTAACTTCAAATTTATTGACATTTTAAATAATGCTAACTTAGACGTCTCTTAAAAAGAACGCAGGTGGTCAAACAGTTAGGGAAGAGCACTTTAAAACAGCACTACGGATGCTAAAAGGCAGATCATTCCACAGCAAAACGGCATTAAAAGGAAACCTTTTCGACATGAAAGCAGACGTCTCAATAGGAACCACAAACAAGGTTCTTCTAATATGTCGAATACTGTTATCGGACCTGAACCAGTCTTTAATGTAAGAGACTGGATGATTTTCAATTCGTAACGCTTCGACAAGTTCGGACGTCAAAGCGACCTTGCTGATGGACAGAATGGTGGGGAGATTGTAACGTGAACAGATGGACGTCACCGAATCGATCCTGGTCAATTTAAAAGCGGTTTGAATGATTTTAATGTGAGCGACGCTCAACCTCTTGAGGTTTGCCGTTGAGGTCAAGGACCAAAATACCGCCCCATAAGCGACGCAAGACGTAATAACTGCAGATATACAGTATAGTAACAAATTTGCGAAATTGATAAAAAGTTTCTCATCCGCTTCACTATAGAGTTCTTCCGATGTAATGAAGTAATAAGATGGTCTATTAAATCGTTGAAACGGAGGTGAGAATCGAAAGGAATGCCCAGGATCTTTAAAGACCCAACAGTGACACATCTTTAGAAATAATCAAAACATTGGTTTTTGACGCATTGAGGCTCAAGCCACGACTAGTGTACCATTTTGATAAATAAGTGATCTTGCTGAAGCAGCTCCCTAATAGTAGCCTCTTCATCCGGGAGGAAAGAGGCAAAGAGGAAATTCTCGTCAACATAGCTAAGAATGTTCAAGTTAAAACAGTTGTTAATAAGCGAAGCCGTAGAAAACTGCAAATAATAGCGGACCAAGTCCCAAACCCTGAACAATACCTCGTTCGGAAGTTTCATTCAAAGACAGATCATAACCGATGGTATTCTTTTTATCCTGGAAGTAATCCGCCAAGAGCTCCAATTAGCCATCGGACACTCCAAAGGAGGCAAGATCGTAGAGAAGTTGGGTCCTTGAGATAATAACGAACACCTTTGAGATGTCAGTTTGGGCGACGATAAATCTCAGTCCCTGATCTAGGCCATGACTGCCTTTATATATGTCCCGGCCGAGGACGACGAGGATTTTTCAGGGGGAAATCCTGAGATCACGCACTTCCTTCGGAAGGGAAGTAAAGCCGTTGGTCCCGTGTAGTCGTTTGCCGGCTGCACGTTAAAGAACCCTTGCGAGGCAAAATTTGCGGCCCCTATAACGCCGTCCTGAAATGACCATAGCAGTTGAAAAGGACGTTAATACCAAACAAACCAAACCAAACCTTTATATATATATATAATGGTGTCCAAATAACCTTGTGGCCAGGCCTGCTTCCTCTCTGTTGGTCGGGTATTTGACACCAAATAAACTCACTAAGACGATGAAAAACCGCTTTTTCCACAATTTTGGTCAAAGATGATAAGACCGAAATCGGGCGGTATTTAGATATAACCAAAGGGTCATCCTTTTTATAAATAGGGTTAATACACGCAATTTTGAAGGCACGAAGAAATTTTCTTGTTTTTACGATTTGCTGGCAAAGGATATAATGTTGTATCCTGTAGCGTTTAAGTTTTGTAACTGTTTGTGGACATAGTTAAAGGGTAACAAGAATCTTTAACCTTAACCATCTTAACGAGCTTAATTAACCGCCCTCCAAGGGGGACTTCTGGGTCAGGCGAAGTATTACGCGGACAAACGGGCGATTCAATAATTTTTGCTGGTAAGGGTATATTGGTAGGGTTGTTTACCCAATCCAAGTAAGCTTCGAAAGCTTCAAACAAAACGAAGGCGGTTTAACGGAGTAATTTTGACGTAGAAGCTGCCAAATCTGATTTGATTTGGAATGCTGCAAAACAAATGGCAGCTTTAATTCCTTTCTTAAGAATTGAGTTTATTTGCCTATACTGTACAGGTTCGCACTCCACCATTTATTCCGCGGTTTGCCTTTCTTGCTCTTAAACGAAATTTGGAGTTCTGCTGACATCGCCGCTGTAATTAATACACACACTGGCCAATGAATTAGAAACTCGTGATGAATTACTGTACTAATATGTAAAGCGGGGTCACAGGTCAGAAACGACTGTGATATGCTAATGAATGCAATCATGTGAGGTATATGGTCATTCCAAGCCGCAGGTACAGGGTAGGAACAAGCTGCAGCTGCTCAAGTTGAGCAAAATGGAGAAAACAGCAGATCTCTCTGAGTTCCAAAAAGGAGTTATTGTGGGAGCCCGTCTAGCTGGAGCATGTTGTACGAACAACCATGCAGGCGCTACAGGCTCTGGGCTACGAGGTGCTTCCACATCCCCCCCCCCCCCCGTACTCTCCGGACCACTCCCCTACCGACTATCATCTTTTCCAGAGCCTGGATAATTTTCTCCGGAAGAAAACATTCCAACCCAAGCAGACCTCGAAAACGTATTCCGGGAGTTTATTGCGTCCCGTGAGCATGGATTCTATCGGAGAGGGCTCGAGAAGCTGCCAAATCGTTGGCAACAATGTTTGGATTGCAGTGGGGGTTATTTCGAATAGCACGTGTGAAGGTGTCCTTTCTAGAGGGCCATTAAAGATGACCTCTGCAATCCGACATTTGATATGCAACGACCTGATAGTGCAGTAAACTATGGGGTAATTAAGCTGTACACAGGTAATTTTGTAGAGAAATAAAAGTACTTTTCGAGTCAGTACACTTATTTGCTTCGTTTCTATATCCACTTGTAACTTACTTGCTGGCTTCCCCTCTTATAATATTATACAGATTATAAACACAACATTATGCATCTGTATTTGTGTATTTTATTATTTATTAGTTTGGTTTGATTGGTATTAACGTCTCTTTCAACAACTATGGTGATATCAGGACGTTATAGTGACCCCAAATTTTGCCTCGCAGGGGTTCTTTAACGTGCAGCCCGCAAACGACTACACGGAATCAACGGCTTTACTTCCCTTCCGAAGGAAATGCGTGGTCTCAGGATTTTTGTGTTTGTGTTTATCCCGGGCTGCATATAGATATAACTTGTGTAAAAGGCGCAAAATGACCTTAGCAGTCGACGCCAAAAATTCCAATAAATCAACCGATTTATTATTTATTCTAGGTTATATTTTATTATTATATTTTTAAAATTTATTCGTATATATTTTACGTATTTTTTAGTCATTTTCTTCCCGTTGCATTATCTGAGTTAGCGTAAAACAACCTTGCTGCAAGTTATTTTATTTGCGGAAGAATGTAAATCAATTCAATGAAACCACTTACCAAGCCAGAATTCTTCTTTGAGGATTCCAAAACCTCTAGCGTATTCATTCCAAGTCCTTCTAAAGCTAATCTGTGGTGGAAATGGCCCTCTTCTTTGGAAAACCTAAATTGAAATATAAATCTAATTGCTTTTCTTGTGATATACACTATCTGGCCATTCGTCACCGAACACCTATGACGGTAACGTTAAACCGGACCCTCTATGACATTAATATCGTCCCAAAGGTGTTCATTGGGGTTAAGGCCAGGGCTTTGGGTGGCCAGTCAAGTTTCCCCATACCCATTTCCTCAAACCAGGTGTTAATAACACCTCCTGTATGACAGGGTGCATTGCCGTGCTCCTGCAGGTATGGGCCATTATCAAAGTGTTCCCACAATGTCGGTAACGCAGAAATGTTTGGTACTCTTCGGCAGTCATGGTTCCGCGAACTAAAAAAAGAGGACCAGGCCCATGATGCCACCTCCTGTGAATTTCACCGTGGATATGACACAATCCTGTAAATATCGTTCGCCGTGCATTCGCCAAACCCACACACGTCCATCAGACAGCCACAACTGGTGGCGGGATTCATCACTCCTTAGGATGGTTTCCACTGTTCTGGAGTCCAATGGCGGCGTTCCTTGGACCACTGTAACAGACGGGACGCATTGAGGGCTATGATTTTTGGTTTGTGATCTGGTGCTCGTCCTTGAAAACCAAGTGCGACGATCTCCCGGCGGACGGTACGATCACTTATATCACTAAACGCCACCGATCAAAAGTCCTGTGCCAATTTTTTTTAACGAAGCCCTCCGTTTGACGTCACCACACGTTTCAAGCGTTGACAGTCGGGATCTGTCAATTTCATCGCTTTACTGGGTCTAGGTTGGCATGTCATAATCCCCTCTCGTTCCACTTCAAAACAGCATCACTCACAGATCGAATGCCCAAACCTGTAAGCTCCAATGATCGCAGTTCGCATCGTCTGTTCAAATTGACTGCAGTAGCTGCTATGGTTGTATTCTAATATGTCAACGTCTTTTATAGGTTGTTATGGCGTGTACGGACGATCCCGTGCGCTTTTGGAAAGGTGTCCGGTGAGGAATGGCCAGACAGTGTAAGCTATAAATAAGATATCCAATAAATAAATAAATAAATATTTTACTGTCCAACCGCCGCCGTCAGTTTCCATATCACAATAAACTCGAAGCATTTTCGATGATGCAAAACCGACTTGAAACTTAATGTTATAAATTCCTGACGCTTTATTGCCTAAAGGATTAAATAAAACATCGATATAATGTAAGTTACTTAATGAACAGTATTTTCATGTTCTTTAAGTAATCCATCTACCTGCGTTGAAATGATCGGCACAATCGGAGGGTTTAGTATCACATGGCTCTATGTCAATGTCTTCCTTTCTCTTTTCTTGGAAATTATTTCGGCAGTCTTTCTTTCTTTGTTCAAAATCATAATGTTTGTAACAGAATTCCTCAATTTCTTTTTCTTCTAAAAAAGTAGACATACAATTATCACTTCCGAGATTTAAGGCAACTGAATAAAATTTTTTTATTTTATTTAATTAATCTAAATTGTTAATTAATTTCGTATTGAAGATTATTTTAGCTGTAATAAACAATATGATAGATTGTGTGTGTGAATCCATGCGCTGCCATGGGTAACGAGAGAGGAATTAACTTGTAGCCTCTATTCAAGGACACCTTTTTAACACATTTTCGTAGAAAAGTGCTTATGTGATCGGTTTGTCCAGCTGTCCGTCCGTCCGTCCGTCTGTAGACACAATTCCCATAATTCATTGCCTTGCAATAGAATGAGTGCATGTATTGAATTGCTGGAAGACACGAATTATCCTCCCATTCGGGAAAACGCGTGCTGAGAAAATGGGTTCGGCTCTGCGCGTGATCTAAACGTTAATGAGATGGTGCACGTGCAGGATGCACGTGTTTGACGATTATTGAAAGGGCAGATCGGTCTCTAAATCAAAATAATTTTTTTATTCCTAGGGAGCTTAGTGTTTATTACGATAACTTGAAAACAAATTAACTTTTTCACAGTCTGTTTTCACCAATCCATTAATATGGGACAGAGCACGAACAAGTACGAACGTGAGATAGCCGGAATAGGTACGCGCTCTAATGGCACGTGCTTTAATGGTACCATTATGATACCTCCTTAAAAATTTTCTATAATCAGACATGACATGTAATATATCAAGCAGATCGTCACAACATAACATAAACGAATATACAGGGTGATTTACATCGAATGTAAAATACTTAAAGGGGGTATTATAGAGGTTAAGATAAACACAAAACGTCCTATGAACATGGGTCCGAATTTGAACGATAACTGAGATATGAACAGAAATAAAAATGCAAACACCAAGTTCAACAAGTTAATAACTCAGGTTCCGTAAGGCCTAGATTAATGAAATTTGGAGAAATAACAGGGTACATAAGATTGTGTATACCGTTAAAATTTGATTGAATTCCAACGAGAAGTTTCCGAGTTACACAGTCAAAATTGAAAAAAGTGCTAGTTAGTACTCACAAGTGAGCACGTGTTATGATGTTGAATGAGTAACTCGGAAACTACTTGTTAGAATTAGATCAAATTTTAACGGTATACACAGTCTTATGTACCCTGTTATTTCTCCAAATTTCATTAACCTAGGCCTTACGGAACCTGAGTTATTAACTTGTTGAACTTGGTGTTTGCATTTTTATTTCTGTTCATATCTCAGTTATCGTTCAAATTCGGACCCCCATGTTCATAGGACGTTTTGTGTTTATCTTATCCTCTATAATACCCCCTTTAAGTATTTTACATTCGATGTAAATCACCCTGTATAAGAGTAACTAGCGATAGCAGGTATTGGTCTAATGGCACGTGAATGTGCAAGGATGTCTCATGAATGAATATAACGCGTAAATAATGTTAGTGTGAATTGTTTAGTAGAAAGTGTTTTAATGGTACCAAATGGTACCAATGGGACTTTCAATACTAAGATATGGCATGCAATATATCAAACAACTCGTAACAACGTGCCATGAGTGAATATCACGAGTAAATAATGATAATGGTTATTGGTTTAGTAGCACGTGCCCTAATGGTGCCATATGATACCGTATGGTACCATTGGAACTTTCAATGCTAAGATATGGCATGTACTATATCAAACAATCGTAACAACGTGCCATTAGTGAATATCACGAGTAAATAATGATAATGGTTATTGGTTAAGTAGCACGTGCCCTAATGGCACAATATAATATGTTAAGATATGGCGTGTAATATATCAACCAATTTTTTACGAGTTGTTAGATCTATTGTTATCTATAGCTTATTTGTATCAAGAGCATAATGCTTTTAGGCTTAATGGTATCTAAAACTCATTACTGTTATACATATTGCTAATTAATAGTTGTTAATCGCTTGCTTCAATATTAGATGATAACGTAGAAGCACTTTAGTAACTTAATATGAAAAAATAATAGATGCTTACACATAACGCTTCAGCAATTGAGGCTCACTTCGTTTAACATTATGTGGGAATTCTTACAAATTAAAGAACTTTTATTTCCTAAATGTATGAGGAATAACTTCACTCTCCATTTACCTTTCAGTTCTTCAAGTTTATTCGTTTAAATTCTCCCCATACATTAGCTTACTTTAATAGTAATTTACAATTTAGTTTTCATATTTATTTATTTTTTCTAAAGTGTTTTAAATTGTTGGTTAATTCTATATATCCATGTACGATTATATAACACGAAAATATGCTCCCTTTATCTGCTTTGGCGGTAAAATCATTCTTGTTAAATAATGGTAACCTATAATACTGCCTATGGAAGATAAAAGAATCATGGTCCTACCAGCAAGCATTCACATGGAGACAAAATGCTCTCTATTTCCAAACTTTCCGAAAAAGCCAATCTGGTGAATGACACTTACTCTGTCGATGAGCAGGCATCTGTGATATCCTGAAGGGTGCTTTACAAACTGTCACTCCTCCAATCGCAATTTTACAGGCAATATCAGTAGTTACCTTCAGTATATCTTTTGCTTCGTCTCGTATATGGCATACATCTTTAGCTATATCGATGGGTGTGTATTCATTTACAACTTTAGTGAATCATGAAAACTTTCCTATGGAAATCAGATGGGGTAAAATATAGATTCGCACGAAGGCCGCTATTAAATGAATTCATGTTAATTGATGGTCTTTAATTTTTTTTTCAATTTATATGAAATTAATTTTCTCAAAAGAAGAGTAATGCTTTTTTTTTGACATTTTGCTTGAGAACATGGTGAACAAACCTGACTTTAAATAGGAAATATGAACGATAAATAAAAGACCTGTGTAATGAGGCTAAGACAACCGCTGATTGGCTAATGAAAAATTACGTGATCTACTGCGGGAGGAACGATTTTCATTCAACTTCGTTTTGTCATAGCCTAGAAGGTTTATGTTTATCCATTTCGCTTTACATCGCGGTCCAAAAACATATAGCCACATCGAAGTGGTGGCGCTGGAATCCGACTATTTGCATTCAACATCTGTTTAGCCCTTATAAATTATGTTCATAATTTCTTAAACCGACTAAAATATTTCCTTTTTAAAAGAGACTAAACCACTTTATCCGACTTTTATCATTAGCTGCGCCACTGCGGGTTTTTTATTGTGTTCCACTTTTCACGCCATAAAATGGGTTAGTTTACAGGCTTCTCTAATATTTGTATTTTATCCTGCCTTCTTGGAATATTGACTTAATTTTATATTTTAGGAAAGGGATAACTGTAACAATCCTGTGAGCGATGATAACCAACACCTCCTAGAAAGATTGGTTTGGTTTGTTTGGTATTAACGTCCTTTTCAACTGCCATGGTCATTTCAGGACGGCGTTATAGGGGCCGCAAATTTTGCCTCGCAAGGGTTCTTTAACGTGCAGCCGGCAAACGACTACACGGGACGGAAGTGCGTGATCTCAGGATTTTCTCCCTGAAAAAATCCTCGTCGTCCTCGGCCGGGGTCGAACCCGCGTCCTCGGGCATCAGAGGCGACCACGCAACCCCTGAGCCACCGAGTCCTGGAAAGAAAGCGTACGCCTGAAACTTCGTACATTGTTACATGATCATAAGTCATAATATAGGGTTTATTATCAACGTCACCTAAAGAGAAGGCCTGTTCATTGAAAAGTCATGCATTGTTACATCATCAGTGGGCTTATTTATGGTTTATTATTGGATTTCTACCACCAATTAGGAATTTCTACCAATAATAAGCCCTAAAGCTCGCCCTCTAATGATGATGTAACAGTGTATGATGTCTCAGAGAACAGGCCTTCTTTTTAGGTGGCGTTGTTATTATTGGTACAAATATGATTAATCATAACTTTTTATGACGATGTAAAAAAAATGATAACGTTTCATTGCGCAGGCTTTCTTTCTAGGAGGTGTTGTGGTAACTCATTAACTTATCGTTTGATAGATGGCAATCCATTGCAGTGCATTTAACTATTTTATCAGTTTAACTGCTTCTAAATTCAAACCTTTTACAATCTCTTCCAACGTTGAGATCGCGTGGTGAAGAGGGATTCTCTCGAATTCTCGGTTAGGGACGGAAACTTCTTCTTCTGCTCTAACTCTTTGAATATTTTGCATAGTCATAAAACTCATGAGAACCAAAAAGGAGTAACCCACCATAATTGCAATCTGCGAAAAAAATAATATAATTATGATATTTAATTCTTAATCCTGCTTAACATGCTATATTTTTATCAGTATCTTCTATTTTGATACATACATACAATGATAATACGAAAAAGAAAGAAACGTTACAGCGTGTCTTATCACTCAACGGTAATAAGACACTGGTAAAAGTACAAGCACGAATTAAACAAGATTAATCCATAAATCGCTTCTGTAATGCAAGTGCGCTGGTTACCAACTTCCTGGTAGTCATATTATTGCACCCCGAAGGTGAAAATCGTCCTTAAAGTAGTTTTACTCTTTTTTTCAATATGGCGCACAACTTGTAAAAGTCTGAAAAAATTCTGACATAATCTACGATTGCGTCGTTTTTCAAATTCAACATCAAAAGAAATTGGTGAAGAAAGTTATTGAAATTTTGAATAAGTTTTTAAAATTGGAAATTGCATCCAAAAAATAAAAAAATATAGTTACACGTGATCATTTTTTATTAACATATTTTTTAAAGCAAAGATTTATACGCATAAAGGTTCAAAAACTTAAAATCACAAATATGCTCCATCTGTTTGTGAAGTCTTGATCTAATACTTAAATAGAATGCATTTTTCTCTTCGAAAGACGCAGAAACTTCATTTTTTATCCTTATTCTTCCATCTCTTTTATTTTTTATTCTAAGGAAGAAATTTCATCCTTGGCTGTGTAGGCAGGAAGACGGGGGTGAAAATTTATGAACCGCGTATTAGAAACATAGTTCAAAGATTTTCAGTCATTTCGCGCAGAGCCACTTTTTGCTATCTCATCCGGCAAGAGCCTTTGTATAAAGGGCAATGAATATTAACAATAATAAAAGCTTTTTCCTCTTATCAGTAATTCTAAATTCATCCAGATTTGTATATAAATAAAGAATTAGGTTATATTGTAAAAATCCAAACAATCTCTTAGGTAGACCAAGGAAAAGTTGGAACGAAGTCACGGAGGAGAAGAATCTAGATATAAGACTAGTGGAGAAATGCACATTTTAGAAAAGTCTCATATAAAATAGCGACGAGGCTTTAATACAATTAAAAAGATGGGATAAGATGAGGAGAAAAAGAAGACGAAGTAGAAATTAATGGAATAATAAGAACAGGTTCAGTTTTAGCAATATTGTAACGTTTATTGGTATTCGACAATCGACAATCGAACAGTGAAGTGTACATTTTTTCAGATGGGGCGAAAGCAGCGCTTTCACAAAGCTCATCGAACCAGAATAAATTCCAAACGAAATACACTGAGATAGCCAAGAAGCCTAACCAACCCAAGCGGTCTTCCATATTATACAAAAAAGAAAATAAGATGGACGATTGTCAGAAACAAAATATTGGTTTATTGGTATTCGACAATCGAACAGCGCAGGGAAAACGAAACGAGCGGTCCGAAAGCATCACTTTCACTGCCATACTCATCCAGGAAGTAACCAGGGGAAGTACACTGAACTAGGCAAGAAGCCAGATGAAACCTAGTTAAGTCATCCAGTGGATAAGATTGGGTCCTTTCCTATAAGGACGAATAAGTTGATTTTTGATTGACAAAGGGCACGAGGAGCTATGAGACCCAGTATTCGGGAAAGATGGCCTTTTGGATGTCGTCATCTTTTTATCAAATGTTATAAACGTGGTGAACAATGTACTATAATTGGCAATCAAGAAAATTTACATTACTATTCTTAACTTATGCATGTACAGTTTTCTTGAGCCTGCAGGGATCCTAGAGAACTGAAACTAGATGGGTGCATAGATAATTAAGTTCACCTTTTAGCTATGTTAGCGCTAGTTGATAGTGATGTCTTTTCTGGATGCTGCAATGAATGTCTGTCACGGAATTTGAGCGTCTGTCAAAATTCCGATGACGTCATCGCCCCTTTCCACACTCGTTACTTCTATTCATCGAGCTGGAAAGGGAAGCGTGGCGATGCTCGACGTCAAAAGCGTCACGAATTACCGACCAATGAGGAGAGAGAGCGGGAGTTTCGTCAGAGAGATTCAAGAGATCGAGGGAGAAGGAAAGTGAGAGCCTTATGGAGAGGTCGTCAAGATTGGAGGCAGATGAAAAACAGCCCGTATGGCAAAATAACTAGTAATGGCAGCGTGATAGGTTGCCTAAATGCCGTGGATAGAAGGACTGTTATATCCAATCCGGTGCCAGCGACCACTAGCTACAGCGAGTTGGCATTTTGGACGAGCGACGAAGGGGAGGAGAACTTCGCTAATACGAAGTCGTCGAGAGTGAGCTCTAAAACTGATTCGAAGCAGGACGAGGGTGAAGGAAACAAGATTCCTCGCTGGACCATTAGCCTCCGTAGTGAATGCTTGGTAAGCGTCAGAATTCAGTTATTTTTAAGCGCCAACTTTGCATTAATAATTTTTGAGGAACTGAAATCATACCGGCTTACCTATGCTTCGTATCTACGAGGACTGTGGCCTTTCGGACTAGATGCCTATCTGATGGATGGATTAGGCTTCGTTCTTGTTTAGAGTACCTCATTAAATCTTCAGACCTTGTATATCTTCATTTCTCATTAACGTTAAACCAAGTTTTATGGAATTAGTGTTTGTTCGAAACGTCTAGCCGAATGCAACGATTTTTAGTCGGCGACGCACGTCTCATATTTATGCATAAATTCTAAGCTAATTAAGTGCTTGTTCTCTGTTTATGTTTAGGAGTGTGCAGTAGCATCTCGGCGATAAAATTTTATCTTCTAGAATTACAATCTCACCGGACAGTGACATTAGATTAGTGTGTGTGTTTTTTCTCGGCTGTGTCCATTATCAATATGTCTAGAGCTTAGGCTCAAGCTTATTGTGTAAAATATTTCACGCAATAGTGTGCTCCGGGAAGGAGCTCTACTTAATTTTCAGCCTTTTGTTATTATGGGCATTGTGGTATCTACGAGGAATGTTAATGTGTATTAGTGCCGACAACATCGTCGAATAGTTTATTTTTGTACCTGCTATTGGCAAGTGTGTGTGCAAGCTAATTGAACAAGTGTTCTTATTATTTTGGGTGGCAGACTAAAATTGTTCGCCATGTGGTCTTTATTTGTTTGTTAATTTGCTAATTTATATTATTGAAGTATTTTACTTTTATTGATAGCTTTAAGGTACCCTTTTCTCATTTATATTTCATTGTGAAAATAAATACTTTATTATACTTTCACGCCCTCTGCTTACGTGTCAATTAATCATTCCACTGCGTACTCTACTTTCAATTATCAAAATTATTTACACGTTACAATGTCTCACTGTTACCCGCTCTCCCCTATTGTATGATTTTAGTTTTGTGTTTACTTATGACTGAGTAATTCCTCTAGGATGCTGAATTTAGTTAATATTTGGCTGTTTTTTTTTCTTTTTTAAACATTATACATTCTCATTTATCATGTATTATTTTAAATTTGTTCTGTTCTCCCTAATTGCTCAAATGTCTTTTGATATATATACTTACTCCCACGGAGTGCTTAGCCGATAAATAAATAAAATAAATAAATATTTTACATGAACTAAATGCTCTTTCCACCTTTTTATAATATTTCTAGAGCTCTGCCCAACATAGTTTTTCTCACAAAAATCAGAGTAAAATAGACAGATTCCTGGCTTTTCCAGAGATGGGATGGCATCTTTAGAATTTCATAAGTGCTTTTAAAAGCATTCCCAATTTTGAACGCAGTCCTTAAGTTGCAAGCGCTAAAAATCTTTTTTAGACCCTTAGTCAATTGCGGCCATAAGCAGTACTAATAAATTTAGGGCTTGTAGTCTCTGGAGTTAACTTCGTGGAATCCTTTCTACCAAAAAGATGCTTATGACTACGGAACAATTTTGCAACAATGTTATCTAAAAAGACATTTAAGCTTGCTATAGCATCTATAGTATAGATTTAATAGTACTCAATTCTGTTTGGTACATTTGTTGAGATAGGGGAACATTAAGAAGGCGATGGGTCATAGCATGTTTATGGCTAGGATAATGAACGGAATCGTTCATAATATAGCAACTTAAAATTTGATCAAATTGTGAAAGAAAATAATCAGTATCATCGGATTTTCCCATTTTACTCCCTGAATCTGCTGAATAATGTGAGCTTCGCCCTCGAAAAGCGCTTACAGGTCGTATTTTTCCAAATTTATTTCTGTTGTGGTCAAAGAGTGTTTTTATTTCTTTATTCTTAAAGAAATTAATGTTAAATTAAGACGCTATCTTTTCATTTTTAAATGATTACGCCATTTACTCTCTAATAAGGGTAAAATCAGCATCTTTAACGCATATGTTATTTCTACTTTAAATTTTTATGACTTTTTTGTGTTAAATATGTCTTCCTTTTCATGCAACAAATTAAGAACCTTATATAATTCCCTGTTTCGGGTATTGTTTAAAGTAAGATTATCTGATCATTTGTCTCCATGGTTCCATAAATATGGAATTTTTACTTTTCAGCAATGGTGTTTTTATGCAGGTGTTAAGACTATTGCAAATTCGATCAGATGTATGCAAGCGATGTATAAGATGTATGTATCTATAAGTTCTTAAGTTGCAATACCGATATCCGCAGTTAAAAGCAATTTCTGTTTCATATATCTAAAGAGTATGATAAATATGTCTGTTTATTTTCCATGGAATTTTTGTGGAAAATGGAATCAGTTGACCAAAGATTTAGGAAGGTTAGCCCTGCAGTGTAATAATAAATTGTATTATTGCTCATGTTCTCATTTTAAGGTTAAGTTGAAACAATATGTATTATTAAATTGTTAATTCTTTTGTTTTTATGTTACTGATCTTCTGTAACGCTCTTATTTGTTGTAATGACTGGTATGGGTCAAAATAAATAATAATAATAATAATAATAATAATAATAATAATAATAATAATAATAGCGATAATTATTGGTAGGTTTTCGATAAATGTCGAACTCTAACCTAACATTGATCCTAATAATGCTTAAAAATAGGAAAGGAAGGCGTCTATCGCTCTCAACTTCATGGGTGAATTTATTGTATGAAACTTGTTATTTAATTCGTTGAGTAAAAGAGCTAATATCGCATTGATTGGTGTCAAGAATAGCGAAGATATCATCCAGGTATCTATATAAAATACAGGGAAAATAAGAGAGGTTTGTAGCTAATTGGTTCTCGAATTCACTCATAAAGAGATAGCGATGAACAGAGTAAGATTATTGCCCATAGCTGTTCCCGAAGTTAACTTATAAAATTTGGAAATGAATTGAAAGAAATTTTGATACATGCATACCTTATATTCATTCACTTTTTCGGGATCAACTTTCGAAGATAGGAAGTTTCTAAGATAACCAATAGTGATGTCAACAGGAACGCTCGGAAAAAAGAAACAAACATCGAAGGGGAACAGTATTTCGCCTAAGTGTAATATCTTCAATTTTCGAAAGTAATTGGAAGATTTTTTCACTGAGGATCTATGGAATGTATGGTCAAATTTTCAGAACTCATCAGTAAGAAACTTAGATATTTTAACTGGGAGAAATAATATTGGAGACAATGGATATTATAGCCTTCTCTGCCTTATGAATTTTATGCAAACAATATAGTCTAATAAAACGTGAATTAGGAAGAGTAAATTTAGAATCTTCCTTCTTCGGAACCAGTAAAGGACAATCTCTAATTGCCTTGTGAACTTTATTCTCAAACTGAGGTAATGGATTTTTGGTAACGTCAGTGTAAGACCAATGTTGATTAGACATTCTACTCTACTAATATAATTGGGCTTATCTGAACTTACTAACGTGCAGCCTTTATCGGCCTTTATAAATAAGGTAAAGGAGGTTTTTCTTTTAAGCCTTTACTATTAGTGTACTCTTTTCTTGTGGACTGGAAGTGTAAATATTTCCTATCGGCTAAATTTCCTTCAATCTATAACTTGCAAGCATTTCGAATATCTTGCTAGAATCATCCAAATTTTGGATGGTAGTTTCGATGTCAGCAATCAGCTGCTCGACTGGATTATGTTTGTTAGAAAAAGAGAATTTCAGAATTTCTTGTACACTCATCTCATCCTTATTAAAGACTAGCTGATATGCCCGGCGTTGCTCGGGTTGTTTGTTTGATGAAATTTTGCATTATCTAAATTTAAATATAAATAAACCCACATGAAAACTCTTAGAGTTAATAAAGTAAATATTCACTTTGGAAAAATGAAAAGAATTCTTTCAAATGCTTGCACGGGAATTTTGTGTCCGGTTGGATTTGCCCACAAAAATTCGACATTGCATCCTTAACATTTTAGAATATCAAAAAAAGGCTATGAGTATTGAATTATTTCTGTAAATATTAAAATATATTTCATAGATGGACTCAGAGAGTTGAGGAACTCTGTCTACAGACTGTTCATTACCCCTCATCAATATGTAACTGTTTCAATAAAGTTGTATTCAGCCACAAAGCATGCAATCATGTCCTGCATGTGGTTATTCATATTGACCAGTGTAGCAGCAAAGATTGCTCTCTCACATAATCAGTTGAGATCTTTATAATTTTCTAATATATTTAGATAAACATTATACACTGAGTGAGCATATTATTATGACCACCTGACATGTTTATGCAAATGCGTGCACGGACGTCGCCACAATGTTGCTAGCGGGCCGGACCAATATATAAAAGGAAGCTGCATATCGTCGACAACTGTAGACGTGTTCCATTTTTCAACTATGGGTACACGACGCGATTTAACAGCCTTCGAACGCGGGATGATTGTAGGTGCTCGGAGATATGGAGCGAGTATCAGCGAAACAGCAGCATTCGTGGGTGCTCAAGAGTATTTAAAGTTTGGACGGTTAGCCGGAAGACGGGGTCTGAACGTTCGCGTTATGGCCGGCCGCGGATGGTTGATGATCGGACATAACGGAGACTCTCACGACTGGTAAAGGATAACAGAAGGGCAACTGTGCATCAAATCACTGCTGACCTTAATCAGGGGTCTTCCAAAACGGTCTCTGAATGCGCTGTCCGCCGCACACTGCATCGCATGGGATACGGAAGCCGAAGCCCTGTCCGCACAACTTTGCTGTCTACAGCCAACAAGCGGAAACGACTCCAATTCGCTCAGGAGCACAAGGACTGGACTATCGAACAGTGGAAACAAATCATGTGGTCTGACGAGTCACGATTCCAGTTACTTCATGCAGACGGCCGTGTGAGAATCTGGCGGAAACAGCACGAAAGCATGGACCCCGCATGCATGAGTACAACCCTTCAGGCCGGTGCGGGGAGTGTTTTAGTCTGGGGAATGTTTTCCTCGCATGCGTTGGGTCCGTTAAAACGTGCTGAACAACTTCTGGATGACATAGCATACCTCCGTATCGTCGGCGATCAAGTCATCCTGTCAGTGTATATAACTTCTCTAAAGGAAGTTACCACAAAAAGGGAAAGTATAATCAAATCGCAAGATCTAGAGCCAAGAGTGAAATGATCGACATGGTTCTTTACACCACTGCAGGCGAACTTTCCGGTTTGTTGCTCACACCAGGGGCTTCCTCACTGGCATGTGACTTTCCATCCCTATTCACTTCAACTCTCGGCGCATTGTTCTGGAGGAGATGGGTTGCGGCGATCGCCACGAACGACGACAAACCTGGCTTAGGTGGCCCCCATAATGACCAAATCTCAATCCAATTGAGCATTTGTGGGAGAAAGTTGAAAGAGCCATCTCACAGGTGGCTCCAAAACAATAAATTTCACACAACAGGGCAGTGTTATTCATCAGGCAAATAAAAAATAAATAAAGGAGAGTACGGATGATAATTCCTGGACGGAGAAGTATGATATAAATGTCTGAGAATTAACATCCCTTTTTCCCTTAATCGATCAATCCACTCGGGGCTCGAGATCTTGTGGTTTGACTATGCCAAAAGCTTGAACAGCTGCACGGCCGTAAAAGTTGGTTGGTTGGTTTGGTTTATTTGGTATTAACGTCCTTTTCAAATGCTATGGCCATTTCAGGACGGCATTATAGGAGGCGCAAATTTTGCCTCGTAAGAGTTCTTTAACTTGCAGCCGGCAAACGACTACACGGGACCAATGGCTTTACTTCCCTTCCGAAGGAAGTGCGTGATCTCAGGATTTCCCCCCTGAAAAAATCCATGTCGTCTTCGGCCGGGATCGAACCTGCGTCCTCGGGCATCAGAGGCGATCACGTAACCACTGAGCCACCGAGGCCGATCCATAGAAGTTGTATTCTCTCATTTGTTTTAGAATAATTTCTTACATCTCTCCAAAGATTTTAATAAATAAAGAAATAATAATGATTTTTATTTATTTATTTAATTATTATTTATTTATTTATTTATTTATTTATTTATTTATTACTCTTTATAACTGTCCCTTTTAAAACGTGAATCATTAAGGCAAGCATCGTAGCTGACGAAAAAGACAGGCCCTGGCACTGAAAAGTCAGTCGATTTTTCTTAGTCGAAGCAACAATGTAACCTTCATTATTTCTAACAAACGAAAAAATACTGATTGCTAAAATCCAAGATGGAAACAATGAAGATTACGTTGTTGCTTGGACTAAGATGGTCAGGTGACTTTTCATTCCCGGGGCCTGTCTTTTTCGTCGGCTGCGGCATGTATTAATTTCATCAACCATTGTTGACGCAACATATAAACACGACCAACCGATTGTTGAAGCAAACACCACGGGCTGATTGTTCACAAATGCAAGCAAACAAACATAAACCAACTCCATTTCATATACAGAGGTTGAGTCAAAAGTAGTGGCCGACTCGGGAGGGGGGGGTGAGTTTGACGAATTGTGGGGGAAGACCATTTACCACAAGGGTATATCGCAGTTTTTTAAGAGAAAAGAGTGGGAAGAAACGTCAGTACGAATTTGAATGCTATAGACATTGTGCCACCTGCGTCAGCCAGTATAAAAATATGGCAGAAAAGTTGGTGATACGCGGGCTCCTTCTTCACTATTGGAAAAAGGGGACCAGTGCGCATGCAGCAGCCGTCGAAATTTGCAGGGTAGAAGATCAGGCTGTCAGCACGGCGGACAGCACGACGGTGGTTCTCCCGCTTTTCGTCTGGAGACATGGGCCTGGAAGATGCGCCAAGGAGCGTAAGACCCAAAGAAATTTATGGCGTAGCCCTACGGCAACAAGTGGAAGCCAACCCAGGCAGCACCACCCGTGGACTAGCGGCAGACATCACAATCGAGTGTGGTTCGACATCTGCACGCCATGGGAAAGGTCAACAGGAGCTGCCCAGTTGCGCCCCACGAGCTGACGCCCGCGCAAGCACAACAACGAGTGAAGGTGTGTCGTTAACTGTTGGAAAAAATCGAGGTTCTGCCGCATCCAACATACAGCCCCGACCTGGCACCTTCCGACTATCATTTCATCCGGTCCATGGCGCACTTCCTGCGTGGATGGCGCGTCGCCAATGTCAGTGAGGTTGAAGACGCCGTGCTTGACTTTTTCGCCCAGAAACCGGAGGAGTGGTTTCGCGAGGGCATATCCGTCAACTGGCTGATCACTGGATGAAGACCATCGAGGATGATGGTCTCTGCTTTGAAGATTAGCAATGTGTGGTTCCTGTCTGGTGCCCATTTAAAAGTTTGCGCGGTGATCGGCCACTACTTTTGACTCCTCCTCCGTATAAGGTGTTCTCGAATAACGTAATATGTGCTCGTTATGTAGCCAACAAGAAAGACAGGCCCCAGCGCGGAAAAATCACCTGACCATACTTGTCTGAGTAACAATGTAACCTTCATTGTTTCCATCATGGATTTTAACAATCAATATTTTTTCGTTTGTTGGCAACAATGATGATTGGATTATTGGGCGGACTACTATGATCAGGTGACTTTTCCGCGCCAGGCCTGTCTTTCTCGTGGGCTACGTGCTGGTTAGTACTCAACATGTGAGCATGTGTTAGGAAGTTGAATACATAACTCAGAAAGTACTTGTTGGAATTCGACCAAATTTTAACGGTATACACAGTTGTTTGTATCCTATTATTCCCCCAAATTTTACCATCCTAGATGTTATAGAACCTGAGTTGTTAACTTGTTGATCTTGGTGGCGCCATTTTCATTTCTGTTCATATCTCAGTTATTGTTGAAATTAGGATCCATGTTTATATGAACTTTTTTCTTGTTTTGGTATAAGGAACCTGTCCCCCAAGTTTGTACATGTTATTCGAGAACACCCTGTATTTAGATATCGAAGCCAACGAGAGGCAGGCCATCGCGTCCGAGCAACAATCCATCCTTCATTGTTTCTAACAAACGAAAATATACTGATTGTTAAAATCTAAAATGGAGACAATGAGGGATGAATTGTTGTCCGGACCCCAATGATCAGGTGACTTTTGAGTGCCCTGGCCTGTCTTTCGTTGGCCTCGTATAGATATTAATTTCTACGTTTTTAAGAGACTTATCTCCAAGTTTAGATTTTTTCCATCAGTGTGTTAGTATTACGCAGCTGTGTGTTAAATTTCAACTTTATAACTTACTTCCAAGTTGCATTTTAAAATAGGACAAACATACATTGTGCTTTATATACCAGATGATCCAAAAGTCAGTAGAATAATTATTAAACTATCTACAATAAACCTTATAATTATTAAACGATGCGGTTTGCACAGAAATGCTCAGAAACACGGGGGATTTTTGTTTATAATGAAAAATATTTTTTTATGTGAGTTAAATTTTGACCAAAAGGTGGCGCTGGAGTTTCATATAGAATACAATCTTATCATGCGTGAAATAAGCAGATGAGTTAATTGCGCATTATCTTGGCTCTAAGGATGTTATTTTGATGTTGCTTTAAGAAATGCTTCGACACAAGCGAATTTCGAAGATTCAAGAAACTGAATTTAAGAAACGAATTTAAAATTCCAGCGCCACCGTTTGGTCAAAAATGTAAGTAATATAAAAAATATTTATCATTATAAACAAAAATCCCAGTGTTTCTGGGCATTTCTGTGCAAACCGCATCGTTTTATTGTAAATATTTAATAATTATATGGTCTACTGACTTTTGGATCAACCTGTATATACAACGTCATCGGAACTGTCGACTGGTGTGGCATACACCAACTGCTTGATTATAGTTAAAATTGTTACAGCGTGTGTAGAAGTCAGTGATTCTCTGGACATCTTCACCAGAGTTCGCGAGAATCTCGTCCGCAGACTAAACACCTGCATCGAGGCTCAGGGACGGCATTTTGAACACTTACTGTAATGTCATTACTACCTCGTACAAGTTGCATTATATCTGTAAGGATGCACTTCCGGACCGATGTTTATAGGAAAAATTTTGTTCCCCGCTACAAACTGTACATGGTATTTCATTCTTGACCTACTTTTCTGAATCACCCTGTAGATGCGTGAAAACTCATTTTGACAAGATGTTTCCCCTTGGCCTTCCTCTCGTTTCACTGGCCCATTTTTTAACTTTTGTCTGCCAGCCTTTTTGATTTGTTCTTTAAATTTTTTATCGTGTATAATATCCTTTTCGCTTAGCTGATGGGAGATATTCATACTAATTGCCACCTCTCCCTAGTATATATATTCTCTAGCTTTAAGGTTTTATTTTCTTTTTTCTTTTGTCCATCTCCGCTTAAGATGGGTACATATTCACCCGAAATACGTATTCGATATTTCAGTTTTCTTGTAGATTAGAAGTGTTTCCTTAATGGTTGTTCCATTCCGCAATTTTTGCTTACTTTTTCTTCAGCATATCCAAGAGAACTCAAAAATACGAGTCTCGAATATAGTTCCGACGATGGGGTTCGAACCAGCGAACCAACAGAGGGTCAGCAATATCAAATTACGATAAAATTCACGTTAAAGGATAAGAACAGGTACTGATATTATTTAGCCAGATAAAATAACAAATTGTTAATCATCTTTTTAGAACTAGTTCATATACGAGGGGTGGTCATAAAGTTACATGTATTACAAATCACATGCGCGTCAGTCCTTCTCCACATATGCACCGACCAGGGTCATACGATGGATAACGGTGGACAAATTGCTGTATGCCACTTTTATAAAAGTCCTCCTTTTGGCTATTGAGGTACTGCTCCACCTCGAAGATGACCTCGTCGTCGTCTTGGAAATGGCATCCAGAAGCGAGGGGGCTAGGGCGTAGGCTTTCTGGTACTCGAGTCCGCCGCGGCGTGGATGTTTGTGTTTGACTGGACTGCGTACAGATATAACTTGTGTAAAAGGCGCAAAATGACCTTAGTAGTCGACGCCAAAATTTCTAATAAACCAACCAACCAATTACGCAGGACAACAGACAATAACTTTTTAAAAACTTTTTTAAGATTAAAAGCTGATTCCTATGGTTTTTTTTGTGCTGAATCCGTATCTGACCTCAGTTTTTTCCCGTCACCCACAAATTTCTTGTTTTTCAAGGAAACATTTAAAAATATTCCGTGTTTGGGGCCTGAAAAATTTCTTTGTGGCCCAAAAATATGGATAGTTAACATTACAGCCGCATCACTTCGCATCCATTACTTTAACATTGCAATCGCTATGTGCATAACTTGAAAATGTGGCATGATAGAATAAAATCTAAAAGCAAATTCGGATTCAGTACATTAAAACCACAAAAAAGGGCAAATTCATTCAAAACGTTTTTTTATCGTTGGGCTATGTTATTGAAATGTCTTATAAGGATATTGCTGTCTTAAAAATAATAAACAGGAACACTTACTTTTATGAGGGACAGTTTATTTTTCAGCTTCGATAAAACTCTTTTGCCCGATTCTTTAATGCGCAATGGAAGGTTCCAGATTTTATATCCCAACTGAACAACTGACGAACTTTGGTATTATTGATCGAAAGTGTCATATTTAGCCAGTTCATTGAACTTGATATCTTTGAAGGTCTAATATGATATCTTAACCTATAAACTGAATAAGAATTACATTTATCAGTGTTCTATAATTGAACTTATGCAAGTGCTTGCACATATCGCTTACATATTAGTGTTGCCCTAATAACCATTGGTCCAGTATTATTTACGTTTATGATATTTAAAGATCTCATTAAAGAAATGATCTTGTTGCCATGAGAAAAATTTTATTTTAGCCAACTTTATTCATTATAAAATGTTAATTGTCTCATAAAACCCATATTCAATCGGTCATTTTCTCTGTATCTTAGGACATCTTAATCTTAAAAGACACTGTTCTCTTTTTAGGCGGCATCTCTTATTAGATCGTTGTGTTTTACTCCCCCCCCCCCCCCCGGTCCCCATTTTTTTTATTGGAAATTTGGAGATTTATAACTTTTCTATTTCGTACAATTTTTACTTTCTTATTTCATACGTTCTGCTGAAATTCATAATGGAAATATGAAGTTTAAAATGTTCATATTTTACAACATTTTAAAGAGTTCAGGAATTCTTCTTCGAAAAATTAGCTTCCTTTATAACCTGTTAACATACAGTGTGTTTCTCATCTTTAGGATCAGATATCTACAGATAGTATAGAACTGTAAAGTGAATATTTTAGATAGGGAAAGAAGAGGACAGGATCTTCGAAATGAAAATCCGTGGCTCCAAAATAAAAACATCATTTGTGGAATTATGGTCTCTCTTCTTATTTTGTTTGTTAGTAACGTTTTATTTATCCTTAAATAACGTATTTCTCATAGAAATAACATAGCAAACATTATTGACAGAACAGAACAAGTGTTCATAGAGCAACTACCGGTCTCAATACGTACAGTCAGTATAAAACGGCGCATGATAATTTGTCGCACTCTTTCAAATATCACTGGTGTCGTATTGGCGAAAAGACGCTGCACCAGATTCTACTGGAGCTTTATACGTACTTCAACGATCTGATATGTTCTCATAGGAACTTCCCAGAGGAGTGAGATCCGGCGTTCGCGCTGGTAGGAGACAGGACCTTCCCTTTCAATCCAGTAATTAGGGAATGTTTTATGGAGGTGCTCGAGGACATTCAACATCGAAGTGAGCAGGCGCACCGTCATATTGCAGCCACATTCTCTCGTGGAGACCAAGAGGCACAGTGTTCAACAACTGTGGTAGCAAAGATAAGGCCCAATGAGATACTCTTATATAATTACTGACGACAGGTGAAACAGAATCATTGCTGCTGACCAGATACGCTTAAGGCATGTGGATTGTCTCAGTTATTACCAGGGTCATGAATGAATGCTGGAAAACTTGGTAACTCTCCTTGCTAAATGGAAGGAGTCCGTCATCGTTACTATACAGAAGCCTGGTCTAAACCCTGCTCTCGTCACCCAAAGTTTAGTACCTATCGTGTGCTGTCAAAATCTTCAAACGGGTGACTCTGAAGAGGTTTAACGTTTTCTTGTTCTTCAGGAACAATTTGGTTTTCGCTCAGGTCACCCTTGCCAACTTCACCTCTCGAGGCTTTTTGCAAATGATCCTCTCAACTGCTATACGTATAATGGGCTTGCTATTTTAGATATCATTAATGTTTTTGATCAAGTTTGGCATAATGGCCTTATTTATAAGATGATTACTTGTTGTTTCCCTGACGAACTGATTGCTTTGATTAGTTCCCCTCTCTCCGACAGAATATTTCGTTTCAAGCTTGGTCTTCAAAGTCTAATACTTGTGACGTTAAGGCTAGTGTTCCTCAAGGCTCTGTCCTGATTTCAGCATTGTTTAACTTCTTCATCCACGATTTCCAAATTTTTATGAGTGCAAGCGATATTTGTTTTTTGACGACGTGTCCATCATGATTTGCGCACACAATATCGCTCACGCCATATTTCGGTTATAAAATGCTTTCCATAAGTCTGAGAAATGATTTGCCAAATGGATGTTAACCTAAACGTCGATAAATGCAAGACGATGTTGATTACCAAAATGCGTAGAAAACCCCTGGAGCACTCTTCCTCTGCATTGAAGAGCTTGAACGGGTAAAAAATTACAAATACACTGTTTTGCAATGAAATTGCCCCCCGCCACATTTAATTATGCTAACTGTTACCATAGACCCCTAACAACCCTCTGTAAAAGCTTGTTATCCACTCCAAGAGTGTTGTTGCACCCCAGAGGTGCAATAAAACTAAACTTAGCCTTCTTATCCTTATTAATTGCTTAGGAGGTATGGTCGCGCCAATTTAGATTGGCATCAGAAACCACTCTGAAGTACACTGCTTTGCAATGAAATTGCCCCACCCACAAGGAGTTATCCGATTGAGCCAAAAGTAGTCATACAGCAAAAAGATACATCTGAACGCACCTTTATTACGTTATGGAGCCAAGGCGGAGTGCACTCGTTTGTACAGGGTGTCCCAACGGAAAGCGGCATCAGTAGGTTGTGGAACCACCTCTAGCGGCATCAGTAGGTTGTGGAACCACCTCTAGCGGCAATGCATTGTTCCAACCGCAGATGTAGGTGATCATACAGGTGGCGAATGTCATCTTGGTGTACGTCTGCCGTCTGCCCAGGCCTGCTGAACCTGCTAGGTCAGTTCATGGAGATTCCGGGGTGATCGTAAACGACGGCCCACCATGTCCCACACGTGTTCAATTGGCGCTAGGTCTGGGGACCTCGCGGGCCATGGGAGGCAGTTGATATCATGCATGCCATGGTCATTTTGCCGTATGCGGTCTGGCGTTATCCTGCTGAAAGACTGCGCCGGGTATGGTGTGCAGAAAGGGCAGTAATACGGGCTACATATTCTCTGTGACGTACCGTGCTACTGTCAGGGTGCCTTGGATGGTGACTAATGCTGGGTGCCCACTTAGCGCGACGATAGCGCGATTCTATCGCTTTGAGTCATATGCGCATGCGCAACAAACGCCAGGCGATCAATTCGCTTCTCGGTGCCCACTTGGCGCGACGGCCGCGTGACTGAATGCGCATGCGCTATCTACGCGATCATTTCGTTTCCCACTTCAAGATTTCGTGCTTCCAAAATCAGAATTGGATATTTCGTGCATACAGAATTGCATATTACTTGATATCTTCAATCAAATTTTCCGTAGCGATATCCGACCCTCTCGAAGTAGGTGCTGCCATGATTGCATGTGCCACGTGATTCGAAACTGTTTTCTGATTGGGTGCGATGGAGTCGCGCGATCGAAAAGCTCTGTTATGCAGAGCTTTTCAATCGCCTTAGATGCGCCACAGAATCGCCCTCGTGACGTCACTCTGCGCATGCGTGCTTCACAAAGCGATAGAATCGCGCTATCGTCGCGCTAAGTGGGCACCCAGCATTAAGGCGTTCTGGTATCGTAGCCGATGGCACCCCAGACCAAGACTCGGGTGTTGGTCCACGATGGCGATACTGGATGGATACGCGGATGCATTGTTCATTGGCACGTTTCAATGGTCTGTGCCACACATGTCCGCGTCTGTCGTCGGTGTCCAAACAAACGCGGGATTCGTCGCTGAAGATCACAGGGCGCTATTCCATTCGCCAGCCCACTCGTTCACGACACCATTGCAGTCGTATCGCGCGGTGCACAGGTGTCAAAGTAAGACACAACAATGGATGTCTGGCAGACATTGTCGCGGCGTGTAACCAGCGTGCTATTGTCGCTATTGACACTGGAGCTGTACCGGAAATAGTGATGGTTTTGTCCGCTAGTGCTGTTAGCAGTATCTGACTATCGGTACGAGCTGACGTGCTTCTCCGGGCCCCTGAGCCTGGTCTTCTGGCATCTGTGCCTTCCTCTCGATTGCTGCTTAAAAAGAGTGCCCAACTTGACAGGAGAATTGCCAAAAATATTTCATTGCCGACGATCGCGATGTGTATCCCATTGTAATTATGTCCAGGATCCCTCATAAAGTTGATTTCAATGATAAAGGACCATGCCCACCCCCTGAATGTCAGCAATCAGGAGCGCCCACTGACTTTGTTAATAATACGAGTACGTGAATTGGAAATACCCTTTTCATGTGTTGAGTATTGTCCGTGCTTCGGGCTCCGCTTGTCATCCGTAGTCTTCTTTCGTTTAGCTACTGCCAGCTTCGAGCGTCTTAATGGGGAGGCCGTAGCCTGGTGGGCTTTCACTGAACAGAACTTCTGTGAAGTTAAGCTACATCAGGCACGGCTAGTCACTGGATGGGTGACCATCCGTGATAGCCAATATTCACCCCCCCCCCTCCCCGGCTGCTGCGACCATCATACAGCAGTCGTGAATCCAGATCCATCCAGGGATCCAACTCGTCGGCCTCTGGCCATACCTGGATGGACGTATTGGATCCCAATTGATAAAAAAAATAAATAACTCGTTGTCTTTCTCGTATTCCTTTCGTCGGCGATCGCCGCTTCCATTCTATAGATGCCATCGGCCAAATAACTTATTTCTCCGTCTAACTCTCTTCTGTCTTCTTCCTCCCCTTTTACGTTGAGCCTTTATGTTGCTAATTCTTATCCTCCCGCTTCTCCACTAATCGAGAGACTTTTTCGCTCTTCGCCGCTCGGTCCGAGCTACTTCTCATCGCGGCGAGTGTCGACGGGCACGCTGCCGGTAATTTCTACCATGACTCAATGCCACCTCATCTCGATTACGTTATTCAAATGAGGTGACAGCAAATGAATGAATGTTTGATTTGGGGAGCATGTTTGAGGGAGATGATCTTGATGGTGAGATTTCGTGAAGAGCTGCTCTACAAGTTGAGCGTGCTCTGGAGAAAAATGTAAGGAACGGGATTTATAAGGCATGTGTAAAGATGGCTGTATATGATGAAGTGAAGCTTGCGTATTGCACGAGAAACATAAGAACAGTTTGGATGCTCTCGAGATGAATCTTTAAGAGATGTGGCTAGTACGATTAGACGAGACCTTGTACTGAATGATATATGTAAACTAGGCTTAAGGCGTGATGTTGTTCAGATAGTAGCAGGAATTCGCAAAAAATGAACGAATACCGAATTAGCGCTAAAAGAGATAACAGTAAGCGGAATTATGAATTATGAATGTTATTATTATTATTATTACCACCCTTATATTAACTCTCTCTTGGATCTTTTGAGATGGTACGGAACCTATCAGTCGAATTTTGAAGCACTTCCGCTTTTCCATTCGCTCTTAAATTTTACATACAGGTTTGCTCCTGTTGACAACACATTTTAGCAATTTTTTCTTTCTAATTTCGGATTTCTCCCCCCCAAAAAAATTTAAATAGATTCATTTTTCCTGCATGTCTATGAAGTTTTGTTTGCGTGGAGCAGTTTGTGACGTCAGAATTTGTTTCGCCAATAAGATTGTTTCTTCTAAGTGATGAAACTTAAATTTTCATTTTGAGAGTAAGGATGGTAAAAATGCTTCATTTTTCTTTTTACTTATTCGAAAAGAAAATAGGGAGAAGACCGTACCTGAAGACCTGTCAGGTATTCAATTAGACTAATCAATGTCATTAAATAGAAATCTGAACAGAAGTACTGAGACGGGTTAAAAAAATATATATATAAGCTAGTTTATTTCAACTAGTACCTGGTGGTCATAAATTATTGAGCGCATTTTGACAGTGAATATTTTATTAACCAAGAAATGTACACACTTCTTGTGAACATCATTGAAAAGTACAACTCAAACAGTTTGTCAGGTGTCACTATCACCACCAGGCGGCAGCACTGTTTGGCGTAGGAACACAAAACGCGAAAATGGCGACCGTGCAGCAGAAAGCAATGTGCGTTCTTTGGTTTCATGAGCAGAAATCCGTGATAGCAGTTCAACGGCAATTCCGCTTGGAATATGGACAACCTGCTCCTGGAAAGGATTCCATAAAGCGGTGGTATCAGCAGTTTAAGGACACTGGAAGCGTAGCCCACAAGAAAGGTGCTGGTAGGCCTACCGTCAGTGAGGAAGTCATTGAGAAGGTGCGAGATGCGTTCCAACGGAGTCCTACGAAGTCAACTCGGCGCGCCAGCTTGGAATTGCGAGTCCCACGATCTACGGTGATGAAAATGATGCATAAGCGTTTGAAATTGTATGCCTACAAAGTTCAGATTGTTCAGGAACTAAAGCCCGACGATAAACCGCAACGGTTTGCATTCGCGGAGCTCATTCTGCACAAAATTGATGTGGACAACACGTTCTTGGATAAAGTGGCTTTCTCAGATGAGTCAACATTTCATGTTTCCGGGCGTGTGAACAGACACAACTGTCGCATTTGGGGATCAGAGAACCCTCATGAAGTCCGTGAACATGTTAGAGACAGTCCAAAGGTCAATGTGTGGTGCGCGTTGACTGTCAATGAAGTGATTGGACCATTCTTCTTCACAGAGCAGTCGGTGAATAGCATCACGTACCTTGACATGCTGCAATGTTATGCTATACCGCAGCTTGAACAACGACAACCAGATGTTATTTTTCAACAGGATGGTGCACCGCCACACTGGGGAACGATTGTGCGGCGATACCTGGATGAACAATTTCCTGGTCGTTGGATTGGCCGCGGGGGGCCGATTTCATGGCCTCCGCGATCTCCTGACATCACACCACTCGATTTTTTCTTGTGGGGATATGTAAAGGACCGCGTGTACTCCAGCAAAGTGCGTGATCTTGATGAATTGAAGGAAAGGATTGTGGCCGTCATTGCAACAGTGACACCTGAAATGCTGCGGAATACATGGCGTGAAATCGAATATCGAATGGATATTCTGCGAGTCACTGCAGGAACAAACGTGGAAGTGCTGTAACTTCGGAATATTATGGAACAAAACTGTTTGAGTTGTACTTTTCAATGATGTTCATAAGAAGTGTGTACATTTCTTGGTTAATAAAATATTCACTGTCAAAATGTGCTTAATAATTTATGACCACCCTGTATATATGCAAAAATAATATAATAAAGCTTAGATTAACTGAGAAGCTAATACTTTAAGACATTGTCAAATCTTGAAATCTTTTTACACAGGTAAGTATAAAGTTGAACTTAATATTCCTTATTAGAGTTTATTTTAGAGTAAATTTAATTAACGCAGTGGAAATCAAACTATAATATATTGTAATTTCTCTTTAGGACAATAAACATTACAAATCTATATTAGTCTTCAATGCTGCAGGAAGGTAGGTACTTCGACGAGCAACTGCAATGTAGAATTCAGAATAGAAGCTCCTGACACCTTTTCAACTAACGATGAGCACCTGTGGTTCACCCGGCGAGATAATGTGCTATGATGGAAAAATTGAAGAAATAGTATTAATAAAAGAGTTCAGTCAAATTTAATCCAAAGCTTATCTTCTTAGTTCACAGTCAATATGCAATTCTTTCCATCACAAGAAAATTCACATTAAAGCACCAATAATCCAATTCTATTAATGTTCGTAAATGTCTAACTACACTGCTTTGCAATGAAATTGCCCCACCAACAAGGAGTTATCCGACCTTATTCATATTTAGTGAGGTGGGGGGGTTCGTCTACCTCGGACTAGTAAACGATTAGATGCATGAGCACGGGTGGAACATGGTAGGACGTCGTTTACGATCACCCCGCAATCTCCATGAACTGACACAGCAGGTTCACCAGGCCCGGGCAGACGTACCCAAAGATGACATTCGCCACCTATATGATCACCTACACCTGCGGCTGGAACAATGCATCTCCCCTAGAGGTGGTGTCAAAACCTACTGATGCCGCTTTTCGTAGGGACACCCTGTACAGACGAGTGCACGTCTTGGCTCCGTAACGTAATAAAGGTGTGTTCAGATTTATCCCTTGCTGTATACCTACTTTTGGCTCATTCGAATAACTCCTTGTGGGTGGGGCAATTTCATTGCAAAGCAGTGTATTTTAAAATTAATGTCTTTAATTTATAAAGCCAATCGCAATTCGTGTCTATCCATTTTAAATAAAAATAACTTGTTCCTTTATTAATATTAGCGCAATAGCTAATTCCCTTAATTTAACAACTATGAAGGAAAGTATAATGCGTGCGACAACTTAACTTCATTGTACAGAGGTTATCGTAAATAAAGCAGTTCTTAAATATCATAACTTCTGTGAGAACCGCATTCTTTCCAAATAAAGTTAATCTGCCCTTGGGAATTTATACAATTCACCAATTCAACGGGATATACTCTTCTTCATCGGAATAATAAATAAACAGTCTTATTTGTTGGAGATGACAACTCTTCATACCAAAATCTCATTTCAACGTGCGTTAGCAACAAGTGAGCGGGAACCATTACGCCGTAATTGGGACCAGGTAAATCGTTGAGAACACATATCCTTGCGAATGCATTTTCCTCGCTTCTTCTTTTTACGCAATTCCACTGTTTCTCGTTCTGAACTGCTATAATTCCTTTCTTCCAACCACTTGCTCTCCTTTCTCGTTTCTGCGTCTAACACTGTCTCGCACCATTCGTCCTCTCCAACCTTCTCTATTCCATGATCCAACTGTTCTGCCCCTCTCTTCCTTTTTTCCACCTGCCACGTCGTCTTCGTTTTTGCGTCATTCCTCTCGTTTAAATCTCTTGATTTTCTCGCGTCTCTCTCTCTTCACTCTTTTCGTCATCATCTTCATTCTTAATTACGTCATCAGCTTTTCTTAACTTCTTACTCTGCCGAAATATTCTCGTGAAATAATATTTCTTTTGTGATTGCCGTAACAAGATCGTACGCTAAGTTGCTAACTAGGATACTGTCTTGAAGTGACTCTCTCAATTCCCTTGCAGTCAACGGAATTAAACAACGCGGAGAAGACCATATACGCATCCTTTCCGAAAACGGCCCACACATGTTGACATTTTGCAAAATTTGAACAAAGTCGATACAAATTATTTTATATCCAGGATACAGTTTAGGGTATAAAGATCATATTTCGGTAACTTATGACTAATATACAGGGACTGGACAAAAAAAATGGAAATACTACATCATCTATCTATATGTGCAAAACGATATGTTCAAGTTGAACAAGGAAATGATAATAGAGAGACTGGTTGATTAATTGTGATAACAACAGGGGTGCTCCATGTTTGCCAACAGGCCAAAGTCCAAAACGGGTTTATGACATTCGTCTAGAAAATACTTTTTAAGAAAAACAATGCTCTTTAAGTAAGTACCGTCTTGAGATATGGCCGCTGCAACGCTGCGGTCGACGATCCCCGCATGCGCGTTTAAGTACCCATAGTATAGAAAGTAACGTCCCCGGAATTAGTGTTTTCAAGGCGACGTTACAGAAAGGGCAAACAGAATGCCCGCGGTTTTCGGTGAACCACTCGCCTAGCTTAAATAAAATAAATTATCAATAACTGCGTTAAAAGTCACCTTTATTATTGGACCAACAACAACAGGTATAAGCTTAAAGAAGAAGCAAAGTTCAACAAACAAGATTCAAACTGACTAATACGAGCATTAAATGGATTGCGATGGTGGTGGAGACCAAGATGAAAGTTTCAAGAGCGGCGTGGAACGATTAACTTGGTCGACACCAGCAAAAGGTTTAAAATTCAAAACATTCAACAAATCAATAAATTAGGTTAACAAAATTCATAATTATAGCTTTCGTTCATTAAAAAAACAATCACTCAAGTCAAATAGATCTCGGAATCTGTCTTTGGTGGTCTAGAATCTAGAATGTATTGTAAATTTGTGGTTTCGTTGCTTTTGCTGGTTGATAGTTGTGTCCACAGTTTCTTGGCTCATTAGCACCTGTAGAATATGGAAGTTAAGTTGCGATGACATTTTCGTAAAAAATAGAAGCCAGGAGCTACGAAGAGCAACACTGGTTTGTTGAAGGACCCAAGTCCACAGAACTGCTAATCGAGTGAGAGTGTGGCTCCTAGAAAAAGGAGGCGCTATTGGCGCTCAATTGTTTTCTAAATTGTCCAAGAAAGAATGCTTTTCACAGGCCATGGCACCTGACAACCTTCTCTCGATATCATTATCTTTGAAACAGGTTTCGATTCAATAATATTGGTTCACTCCATGGTCAGATTCGGTTGTTTGGTTTGGTTTGGTTTGGTTTGTTTGGTATTAACGTCCTTTTCAACTGCCATGGTCATTTCAGGATGGCGTTATAGGGGCCGCAAATTTTGCCTCGCAAGGGTTCTTTAACGTGCAGCTGGCAAACGACTACACGGGACCAACGGCTTTACTTCCCTTCCGAAGGAAGTGCGTGATCTTAGGATTTTCCCCTTGTAAAAATCCTCATCGTCCTCGGCCGGGGTCGAACCCGCGTCCTCAGGCATCAGAGGCGATCACGCAACCACTGAGCCACAGAGGCCGATCATGGTCAGATTCGCCATTTAGATTAGCATAAACACCAATAGCAAACAACCTCATGGTTCATGAAGGACTCGCAACGCTTTTAAGCACGGTTTCTCAAATAAAACAGATATTCTGCGTTAAAGTCCATGTTTGGTAGTCGTCAGATAAAATTTAAATTTATACACACATTGCGACTAGGAAATAATGATTGCGCATGCGCGAAATCGCAATGGGAAACAAAGATTCCGGTTGAAGCAGATTTTCCTATAGTAGCCATCGTAAAACTTAATTAACGGTTCTTTAGTCTCTAGATTCTTTAAAAAATCATTTATACCGTAATATTTATTACATTAAGTTATGACATGAAGTTGTTGTGCTTCAGGATGTTCATTGAGGTTGGTTGGTTTTGTGACGTTCCGGGTAAATTGAAGTCACGTTTGTCCTATGAAGGGGTGGAGGAAGTTGTTTTGTGTTAGTTTTGCCGTTTGTCGTATTTTATGTGTTGTAGTGTAAATGCTTATGAAACAATGTTGTGATTCTTAATTGTTGTGTGGTTCTTTGTTGGCGATCGTAATCAATGCTCGGTTGGAGGGGCAATTGTTAGATGCGTTTCTGAGAAGATCTCTCATCCTCCGGCTGAGTATTGCTGCGGTCGTTTTCTGGGAAATTGTATACGTCATGGGCTTGTTGTTTTTGTTTTGTTCAAGAGATTCCTTTTTTTGTTTTGTTGTGTGTGAAAATGCTCGGAGCGAGATAGATGTACGAAAAACGCTGAATTGAATCTTGAATCTCCTGTTCGAAAACAAGGCTAAGTAGAAAATTACGTCTAAATGTTCTATGAATTAATTACCCTTTTAATGCTGTAATCTCTTTTTTGTTTGATCTTGTGCGACCATAAATCGATTTCGATATTGGCGAATATCGTCGGAAGAGATGTTTGATGCACTTGGTATTGAATCGTAGGGAAGCCATGAAAAGACAGCTACAACCATATTCAATCGGAAGTGTAAATTCGTAAAATGAAAAACGGCGATAAGTGAGCATACAAAGACGGTTATCCATAAAGTGAAGAAAACTGGTGAGTTATGAATTTTGTTTAACTTTCCGGCGTTGGGAACGGCTCATCGAACTAGATAAAAATGAACAGGGCTGAGTTTAATGGTGTCAGTTGTCCTCCCGCTTTTGACATTTATTAAAATTGAACTCTTCTCAGCAATGCTCCGATGCCAGGTACGGTGGCATCACTCCCATGAACATTTCGCAACACTGTATTGAATATTTATGTACCAAGTTACCGTAATAGTCTAAGATTAGAATGCTTATATGTCTAGCTAAGCACCTTGCCGTGATCTAAAGTATAGTAGCGAGATATGGGAATTTATTGAAGAGAGATGCTTGGATAGTTGGTAGTACTAACTTGGCGTTCTCGTGTAGTGTTAGAAATCACCCACGAATTTCGTCAGAGCACAGGGCTTGCCAGTGGCTAACATGAATGTAACCTCCGTGCTTGCCACGAGGGGTCTCTGCTCTTCCCCCCTGTATTAAATGAAAGGAGGCGCACGACGCTTGCGAGCGTAAATTAATAGAGAATATTTGATTCGGGAGCACGAGAGAGTTCATAGTCATTTCGGTTAAGCTAATGCTCTCCCTCTATACCTCGTTTTCAAAAGGCAAATTCCTTTCTGCTACTTTAAAAATGGAACACGGGCAGGAGTGCCGGTAATCAGTGTGCATAAGCACCGTCTTGTATTTTGTAAATATATGTTAATTGAGTATATTACAGGATAATTATAGGGGCCCCCTAGAGTAATAGTTGATTGGAATTTAGTTATAAGGTATGTTATAAGAGTTCTTGCAGAATATTGATGCAAAAATAAACTAAATGTATTTTAAACCAAATATCTCAATGTCAGGTGGAACTTCATTTTAATTTTGGGTCCCGAACCCTAGCTTCCTCTCACCTCAAAACATATCGCTAGACGCGGGGTGTCCTTGAGCTTTTATTGCGGGGGTGGGGGGAGCGTTTCAGTTTGTTTGGTATTAACGTCCTTTTCAACTGCTATGGTCATTTCAGGAAGGCGTTATAGGGGCCGCAAATTTTGCCTCGCAAGGGTTCTTTAACGTGCAGTCAGCAAACGACTACATGGAACCAACGGCTTTACTTCCATTCCGAAGGAAGTGTATTTTTCAGGATTTTCCCCCTGGAAAAATCCTCGTCGTCCTCGGCCGGGATAGAACCCACGTCCTCGGGTATCAGAGGCGATCACGCAACCACTGAACCACCGAGGCCGATATGTTTATTGAGAGCGGGAATAAAAGCTTTAAATAAAGAAGATACAAGCTCTTTTACATTTTCTACATAATGTTCGTGAAAATCATTTTTTTGTTTAATTACTTGGGGGGGGGGGGTATAAAATGCAGATGAAGGGGTGAAATTAGATGACCGCAGGATCTGCTACTTGCCTTACCCTACTTTGGAGGATGGGGGGTATTAATTTCTTGTTAATAAATGTATAAATGTATTTCTGCTACACTGCTAAAGCTCCTTCTTGGAATGTTTTCAAGATTTTATTAAAAACTTTTACTTTTCTTGCAAATAGAAGTTAACTAAATTGATTCCAATTTTTAAATCTGGTGATTGCAATCTAATCAGCAATTACAGGCCAATGGCCATTTTATCAACGCCTTCAAAAATATTTGAAATCATTCTTTACAAATTTATATTTAAACATGTTCAAGATAGTATTTGTATCAATCAGCATGGATTTACAGTATGCCTAATAGATCAACTGTAAAAACTTATGTAACTTTGTTCATTATGTCTCTAGTGAGTTAGATAGATAATAGACTTCACATTGATGATATACAGGGTGTTTCAAAATTGTGTACAATAAATTTAGTGACATATTCTTCAGGTCAAAAGAAGACGAAAATGTTCTATAGCACTTTGTCTGGAAACGATTTGTTTGCGAGTAATCCAATATCATAGAGTAGGGAAGCACAATAGTTAGCGGACGATATTTTAGCAGTTCCAGTGTTTCGACCCAACACTAGGTTGAGTGGTTTGTTCCATTTAAACCTACTTTAGGGTTGTTCCATTAGTTGTGTACGGTTGTTTCCATTACTGTAGTTTCACTACTGTACATCCACTAGGAATATCAATTTCAGAACGTTTGCGTGCTTTGACATACGCATTACGATTTACGTAAAAAAAAGTCATGTACACGTATTCCAGTGCAGAATACACAGACATGCACCTAATGTATGGTCTTGCGGACGGAAATGCTGTGGAAGCAAGAAGACTCTACCAAGAACGCTTTCCGAATAGACGTTTGCCAAATAACCAAACATTTGTATCTGTCGACAGACATTTGAGGGAGCGTGGTTCCTTTGGCCGTCAAACAGGACAAGGGCGGCCTGTAGCACATTCTCCGGATAAGGAGGATGTGTTAATTGACATCATACATGATGAACCACAGACAAGCACCCGTCGTATTTCTTCCATGGTACACATTCCGTACTCATCTGTTTGGCGCATTCTTCACCGTCAGCTTTTGCATCCATACCACCTGCAACTGGTTCAGGCACTGAACCCAACGGACTATCCACACCGACAACGATTTTGCCAATGGATACAACATTGTCATGCTGCAGACCCTAGTTGTCTCAGCCAGATACTTTTCACAGACGAAGCAACCTTCACCCGGACAGGAATCGTAAATTCTCACAACCAGCAGATGCTAACCCGCATGTTACCAGAGCTCGAGCGCATCAAAAGCGTTTCTTCGTGAACATTTGGTGTGGAATTGTCGGAAATAACTTAATTGGCCCTTATGTGTTGCCGCCACGATTGACTGGGCGAACGTATCTTTTGTTTCTGCAGAATGCATTGCCAGAATTACTGGAAGATGTTCCTCTTTTGATAAGATCTAACATGTGGTTCATGCATGATGGTGCTCCAGCACATTTCAGCCATGTTGTGCGAGCACACCTTAATGCTGCATACACGAATCGGTGGATAGGTCGAGGTGGACCGGTAGCCTGGCCTGCAAGATCACCCGACCTTAATCCCTTGGACTTTTTTCTGTGGGGTCATGTGAAAACGATCGTCTACAGCACAGAAGTTCCTAACATTATGGAACTGCGACAACGAATTGAAAATGCATGCCAAACCGTTCGTAATGCTGGCGACGAACTCTTTCATGACATCAGACAGTCGCTCATGCAACGAGCCGAAGCGTGCGTGCGAGCTGGTGGCGGGCACTTTGAACAATTCCTGTAATTTGGAGCCACGGATTTAGTTGGCTGTATCGCGTAAATAAATCGTTTCCAGACAAAGTGCTATAGAACATTTTCGTCTTCTTTTGACCTGAAGAATATGTCACTAAATTTGTTGTACATAATTTTGAAACATCCTGTATAGACAGATTTTCAGAAAGCATTCGACAAAGTTGATCACTATAAATTAATTGCAAAATTATCTCTTTACAATTTTTCTAAATCTATGTTATCTTTGCTAGTATCTTATTTAAAACTTGTACTATATAAAAATTGTTCATCATATAAATTTCCAGTATATTCTGGAGTACTTCAAGGATCAAACTTAGGTCCTTTATTACTTCTTTTATTTATAAACTACACTCACTTCCAAAAGTTAAGCACGGAGAGGTAAAATGCCAAAAAATGGACAAGCACTGCTTTGATTGACATGAAATGGTGAAAGTAAGTATCTGATGAAACAAAACAAAGAATTACATAGAGAGATTAAAAAAATATTGAATTTACATAAATTATAAGATGATGACATATTTGCGTCATTAACGAAATGATGTTTAAATGCAAAACAAACAACAAATAAGACATTAATAGGGTATGTGAGCACCCCTCAACGTCATACAAAGTGTATAGCGTGTGATCATGCTTGTTACGAGGTGATCAACCACCGCAGAGTCCAGTAATAGCCATTTCTCCTGTAGGGCAGTTTCCAAATCGTTAAGAGTGGCTGGAGGTGGGAAACGTCTACATACAGCACGGCCGAGGGCATCCCAAAGATTTTCAATGGGATTAAGGTCCG
>JAHWFO010057708.1:80499-118757 GCA_023313115.1 Rhysida immarginata | reverse complement strand
CTTTTAGGAGATTTTAACATAAACTTTAATAAACCTTCTACCTGTCTTAACCTTCTATTAGACCCTATTACTAGAGCTGGCCTTACCCCTACTTCCTATTCCTTGTCTCATTTCTCTCTTCAACATAAAACCTACTCAGCAATCGATCTTTGTTTTTCTAACTTTAATAACGTTCTAATTAGTAATACTCTAGATGTTTCTATCTCTGACCATTTTCCTTTGTATATTATCTTTAACCAGTTAACCACCAACAAAGCCCGGCAAAATCTAGCTACGCCATCTCGTATAGTCTCCTCTGCTCGTCTCGCGATTTTCGAATCTTTTCTAACCCTTACAGATTGGTCACAACTTTTTTCTAGCACTAACGATATTAATCAACTCTTTGACCTTTTTCTATCTCAGTTACTTCTTGGTTACGATCGGTATTTTACAACACGGGCTTCAGTAAATTATTCTCCTACTATTAATTTTCGTAAACCATGGCTTACTCCTTATATTCTTGTTCTTTCTAAGAAGAAAAACGCCCTCTATCTTAAATTACGCCGCAAACCTTCCCGGGCTTTATCCAGAACTTTTAAGGATCTCTCAAATAATATTAAATACCTAGTAAACAAATCGAAACAGGAATATTACGGTCGCTTATTTAAACAAATGTCTTCTAATAAATCCAAATGGAAAATTCTAAATAAACTGCTAAAAGGACCTTCATTCTCTAATTTTTTGCCTCAATCATTTAATAACCATGATACTACCTCTCTTACAGATTTTTTGTGTACCCTCCTTCCTCCTTCTCCTTCTTCTATCAACACCAACTTAAATTACCCTTTCAATGTTTCTCGTAACTCTCATACTTTCTTTGTATCTCCCACCTCACCAGACGAAGTCGATAAAGTTATATCGCAACTTAAATCTTCTTCCGCCCCTGATCCCCTTGGGTTACGCTCTGATGTCATAATCTCCATCAAACATTGTATCTCGTCTCCATTAGCTTATATCTTCAACCATTCATTAATCTCTGGTTCTTATCCATCAACTCTTAAGCTAACAAAAATTACTCCTATTTTTAAAAAAGGCGATCCTAATGTGTATTCAAATTATCGTCCCATCTCAACCCTACCTGTATTCGCAAAAATCTTCGAGAAGCTTTTTTTTATTCGTTTATCCCAATTTGTTTATTCTCATAACCTTATTAATCCTGCACAACATGGATTTACTCCCAATCGAAATGTCGAAACTGCATGCTACGATCTAACCGAATTTGCTTCTTCCGAAATGTCTTCTAATAAATATGTTGCTTCTATCTTCATTGATTTTTCTAAGGCCTTTGACTCTATCCCTATTTCTTTACTTCTTTACAAATTGTCTTTTTTTTATAATATACATGGCCCACCTTTGGCCTGGCTTTCTAATTTGTTAACTAATCGGCGTTATTTTTTAGCTTTTTCTGGTAAATCTTCCTTAACTCTAAACAGAAGCCATGGCGTGCCGCAAGGTTCTATTCTTTCCCCTTTGCTTTTTAATCTACGAGGGTTGTACCAAAAGTAAGGTTCCCAATGAGCTACAGCCTCGAGGGAAGGTGCTAGGCTAAATCCGACAACAGTGCCGTGCGCAGTGGTTCCCGCACTCTCGAGCCCCACTCTGGAGCGATTCCTACGGCGCGCAATGTTCGCTTGGCAGCCGTCAGAGATGGAAGTGTTGATCGCCGCTTCCGCCAAGTGCGAGGTTCGAGCAGTAATCCGGTTTCTCCACGCAAGGAAGTTACCGCCCGTGGAGATTCATCGGCAACTGACTGAGGTTTATGGTGAAAAGTGCATGTCCGTTCAGCACGTCCGAAAATGGTGCAGGGCTTTTGCTGAGGGTCGCACGGAAGTTCACGATGAAGAACGGAGTGGAAGACCGCCGGTTTCGGATTCGATTGCCCAGAAGATCAACAGTGAGCTGCTGAAAGATCGGAGGGTCACTGTCCGTGAACTTGTTGAACGTATTCCTGAAGGTTCCCACGGCACACGCTTCCTCAACGGATTGGCGGGAGACTTCTTCGACTTAGGAATACAAAAGCTGGAGCACCGTCTTCAAAAGTGTGTCGAAAAAAATGGAGACTATGTTGAAAAATAGACAACAGTGTAAGCTTTTCAACGATGTATAAATTAATAACAATAAACAATGTTTTCTACTTGTAAAAAATATGGGAACCTTACTTTTGGTACAACCCTCGTAAATACTTCTCAATTAATTTCTTCACTCAATTTGGCTCTATCCGAACTGAAAAATTGGAATGAAGCGAATTCTTTAGTTGTCAACACTGATAAAACTAAACTCATGTTTTTTTTCCAACGTAACAAACGTAACGTTGCTAATAACCCCTTAGTTTATTATGACAATCAATTGATTTCTGCTACTAATTCTTTTAAATACCTTGGCTTAATTTTAATCCCTGATTTAATTTGGGACCTCCATATTGACAATTTGTTAACCAAATTAAACAAAAATCAAGGGATGATCTCCAGACTCCAATATCTTCCAAACCATATTCTATTAACCCTCTACTACTCCTTGATACACTCCTCACTTTGCTACGGTATCATTTTCTGGGGATCCTCCACCTCGTATAATTTAAATAGAATCTTGAAACTACAGAAATGGTTCCTACGTACACTATTGAAATTTAATTTGTCTTTTTCAGTCTCATTACTTTGCGCTTTTGCGCATACCAACTATTCATCAGCTCTATACTATTCAATTATGTTCTTTTATTTATAAAGTCACTAACTCTCAATTGTCCCTATCTTCTTCTCTAAATATAAGACTACATCAACATTTCCATACCTATCCAACCCGTATAGCCAGTAATATTCGCTTACCCTTAATCAAAAATAACTATTTAGGTAGATGTATTTCTTTTATTGGCATCAAATATTGGTCTCAGCTACCCTTAGATATTCGTACTTTACCTATTTATAATGTCTTTAGAAAAGCTTTAAAAAATTTTATATTTGTCAACAACATCTTTTAAGTTTATTATAATTGTTTAGTAATTTCTGGGTTCAGCTAAATCAGCATTCTCACCCGTTGTATCAATTTTTTTTTTTTGATCCTAATATTATCTAGGTTATGAAAATAGTCTTAAATTTTTACATTTTCTAGTATTTTTCTCCCATAATTTTATTGTATATTACTAATTTAAATTACTTATTTATTTTATTTGTCTACATTCACCAATGTTTTGTATTCAAAACGATTATTCTAAGTGCCTTTTTACCTTTTCACCGTTTTCATTTGGGCCTGCCCCGTTTTGTTTTGTTTTGTTTTGTTTTATTTTTGAATATTGTTTTTTCCTCCACACGTCACTACTAACTATGTTTCATTATTGTATTTATTTCTAGTAGCCCCGGGGACCTAACTCGTCGGTTTTGTACCATACCGGTCCCCGGACGGCGTCATTGTATCTTCCTCTAAAATAAAAAAAAAATAAAAAATAAATATTATATAAGAACTAATACATAAACTGCGTTATGGTTTTATTTATTTTCAAAATTGTGTCCTCACTAGCGCCACGAAAGTAGTATTCAAAAATGACGTAGTGATTTCCAATCACGTGGTAGGGTTTCCTATCTATTTCTCTTTATCTGTGGCTATAACGATCACGTACTTCATTTGTATTTGGGTCATTCTCGTAGCATTTCTGGAGTCATGGAAGAAGTAGAATTCTACTTCTTCCATGTCTGGAGTTCTGAGAAAGATTTCACCTCTTTCTACTTGTATAGAAGGCATATCTCTTATCTTGCGACATCTATTGGCAAGTTTAAAGTTTCACTACTGCTGCGCGAATTTAAAAACTCGCAGGACATCTGTTGGCAAGTTTAACTACCACTCAATCGCGCCGTTTTGGAATTTTCCCGTGGGAATGAGACATTTTCAGGCAAAAAAAGTACCCAGGCTGCAAGCTAAAACCATACTAAGTTTCATCAAAATCCGTCCGGTAGTTTTTGCGTGATGCGCGAACAACTACGGACACGTTACAGTTTTATATGTATAGATGGAAGATAGGTGACATTTTGGCCACTATCTAAAATTTTGTTATTTGCAGATGATCTTAAAATCTTTAGTTCTATTAAATCTACCTCCGATTGTGTTAGCCTTCAAAATGATTTGAATCCCTTAAATAAATGGAGTAAGGAAAATAATCTCCCATTTAATGCATCTAAATGTGAAGTAAAAACTTTTTCTAGGCGGAATTACAGGATTGAGGGAACAATTTTACAACATATTAACAAAAAAAAATTGATCTTGGTGTTACTTTCAATAAAGATTTGCATTTTGCAAAGCATATTAATAACGTTGTCTGAATAGCTCATAGAAAGCTTGGATTTTTAATTCGTAACTCATATGAATTTAATAATTTAAGAGTGTTGCTTATTTTATATAACGCATTTTGTGAGACCTAAGCTTGAATATGCATCTATTATATGGAGTCCATTTACTACCAAATGCATCAAACTTGTTGAAGCTATTCAAGCCAAGTTCCTAAGATATTTATTCTATAGAATTTTTCGATATTTCCCTACATTTCCTTCTTATGATTCATTACTTCATGTATTTCAAATCCATAGTCTTTCACATAGAAGGAGCTGTCAGTTGGTTGTCTTTCTATATAAAATATTACATAATGCAATCGATGATTCCAATATCAGAGAAAAACAAGTTTTTGTGTTCCCAATATCTCTCTGAATATGTTTAGTAATTTATTTTTTATTTCAAGGGTTAATACTGACTCACATAAAAATTCTCCAGTACTTAGAATGCTGTCTTTATACAATAAAATACACCCTCTACCGATCGATATTTTTAGTACGAGTCAAAATCAATTTGTTGCTTCTTGCAATAACTTCTTACCTCAATAATTGCTTTTATTTTTTTTATATAAAATAATTTATTTTTATCATTTATTTTTTATTTTTGTTGCATGTATTTCATTTATCTAATTACTCTTGTTTTTGATTTTCAAATTGTGTGAATTGCAAATTTTGAAATATTTGTAAAAACTTTTGAATTGTGATATTGTAAATTTTTAATGAACATAGTAATTGGGGAAACTTGTTATGTTCACAATATTTATTTATTTATTTATTTAAAAAAGGAAGGCAAAGTGACCAAGAATGAAGCTGGGTTTAAAAGAACCCAACTGGACAAGAGTTTCGAAGATTATTGCTAAGGGATCTGGAAAACATCTACTGGAACACTTTAGAGCAAAATTTCGTCTAGCTGGTAGCGAGGGGTCGTTAGCTGTTTGTTTAAAACAGTTTTAACTCACTCCAATTTCATATATATTAAAATTAATTTATATTTTTCTCATAATTTATTGTTTTATAATTCTAAATTGTATATTAAATCGTATCAATAAACCGTGAATGCACGTTACAAGTGCCGTTTATTTATTGGCCTGTACGTTGTGTTTTATCATTTATGTTTAAATTTTAACTATTGATTTTTAATTGTCTTTTGGTTGTTTGATCTCTTTTTTTCAACATTCATCTTGTGCAGTGTCTTAAGTCAGAACTGGGCGCAAAATGACCTTAGTAGTTGACGCGCCTAAAACCTCAATCAATTAACCAGCCGCATTGGATAAGGACAAACATGCTCTTTAAATTCCGAGCATAGTTAAATAGTAAAATCCGTGATTTCGAAGTCACGAGATTTAACAGACCAATTTTCATCCAAACTAGCCTGGACCTTAGCCGACGAGAAAGACCAACACCACCTAGACATAAGGCCTGATAACGGAAGCGTCAAACCATTGTAAATCGTATTTCTACCAATAATAAGCCCTAAATTTGGTCGTCTAATGATGATGTTTCCGTTATCAGGCCTTCTGTCTTGGAGGTGTTGGAAAGACAGGGCTGGGAACTCAAAAGTCACGTGACCATAGTAGTCTGAGCAACAATATAACCTTCATTGTTTCCGACAAACGTAAAAAAACTCTGATTGTTAAAATTCAAGATGAAAACAATGAAAGTTCGATTGTTGCTCAGATAACTAAGGTCAGGTGACTTTTGAGTGCCCAGACCAACGAGATATACAAGGCCTTGACGCAGAAAATTCACCTGACCGTAGCAATCCGACCAACAACCAAACTTTCATTGTTTTTAACAAACGAAAGAATACTGATTGTTAAAAACCAAGATGGAAACATTAATGGTTACATTGTTACTCGGACTTTTATGGTCAGGTGACTTTTCCGGTCCAGGCAACACCAACTAGACATAAGGCCTGATAAAACCAACATATCCTAGAAAGAGAGCCTGTGCACTGAAAACGCATACATTGTTACATCATCATAAAAAGGCATTGTTAATCGTGTTTCTACCAATAATATGCCCTAAATTATGACTTCTTGATACAACACCTCCTAGAATAAAAGCCAAATAACTGAAACGTCATACATTGTTACATCATCATAAGTCGACCAAATTTAGGGTTTATTATTGGTAGAAATACGATTAACAGTGGTCGAAATATGATGATGTAACAATATATGACTTTTCAGTTGTTTGGCTTTCTATCTAGGAAGCGTTGCCTGATAACGGAAACGTCATACATTGTTACATCATCATTAGTCGACCATTGTTAATCCTATTTCTACCAATAATAAGCCCTAAATTTGGTCGACTAATGATGATGTAACAATGTATGACGTTTCTGTTATCAGGCCTTCTGTCTAGGTGGTGTTGTGTCGGTCTGGGCGTGTCTTTCTACTTGGCTTTGGGTTTGGACCGAGGCCTACGATATAACAAGGCCTGGAAGCGGAAAATTCACCTGACCATTGGGGTGCTAGCAACAATTTCCTTCATTGTCTCCATCTTGGATGTTAACAATCAGTGTTTTTCCGTTTGTTGGAAACAATGAAGGTTGTTTTTCCATTGGCAGGTTGCTAGCACGTGACCACTGAATACGTTGTTGCATCACATAGATAGTGCACTGTTATTCGTATTATCTACCAATAATAAGCCTTGAATTTGCACTATCTATGATGATGTAACAATGTATTCAGTTTCATTGCGGAGGCCTTTTCTCTCGGTGGTCACGGCTAGCATCCCGACGGTCAGGTGACTTTTCCGCTTCCACGCCTTGTTATCTCGTTAGCCTCGGCCTGGACCGTAACCGACGAAAAAGACAGGCCGGGGCACTTAAAAGTCACATGACCAAAGTAGATCGAGCAACAATCCAACCTTCATTGTTTCTAGCTCGCATTTCAACAATTAGTGATTTTTCTTTTGTTGTTTAACAATGAAGATTGGATTGTTGCTCGTTCTATCTTGGTCATGCGATTTTTCAGTGCCCCGGCCTGTGTTTCTAGTTGGCTTTGGGCCTGGAGTCTGTGACGTTTTCAACAATGGCTCCTAAATTGTTTAAAAATATAGCGGCCTCAAACAACGCCACCTAAAAAACAAAGCTTCTCACTGCTGTGGACTGCGTCATCAAACCAGGGCTGACAATCCAACTTTCATTGTTTACAACAAACGAAAAAACGCTGATTACAACGCGTGCTTTTTCGTTTGTTATAAACAATGAAAGTTGAATTGTCAGCCCAGGTGTGATGACGCAGTGACCAGGCTTTGTTTTTTAGGTGGTGTTGCCTCAAGCAACAGCACCTAGACAGAAGGCCTGCGCACAGAAACGTCATACATTGCTACATCACAGCGGCTATTGTTAATCGTATTTCTACCAATAATAAGCCCTAAATTTGTCCGTTTGATGATGATGTAACAATGTATGACATTTCTGTGCGCAGTCCTTCTGTCTAGGTGGTGTTTACCTCAAATCGTTCAAATTCATATTTTGCATATTTATTGAATTTTAAGTACTTAATATGTAATCCATACATAATCAAGCAATATCCGTTTACAATTAGGTATTGTGTATTTTTCTAAATTTCACACCCAAATAAGCGATTAGGTTTAAGTTCAGAAAATGCACTCAAGACTATATGCTGAACTGTGCAAAACTGTTTATACATTGTAGCCCCCCCCCCCCCCTCCGAATAAAGCCATGATATATAAATAAAAATTATTATTTTGGTCATAGAATATATGAGTGATAATGTTCGACTGATAAAATAGTTTATATTATATTTTATTTTATTTTGGTGAAAATGAATTGTTGAACTGAAAACATGTTTAAAAGGACAACTTTACCTTCTGAGTCTACAATTACTTTCCTGTTGATATTTTTACAATGTGGCCTTTGTGTCGACCGATGTTTACGTTCCCGTGTAGCCCACGTGAAAGACAGGTCCCGGCGCGGAAAAGTCACCTGACCATACTAGTCCGATTAACAATGTAGCCTTCATTGTTTCCATCTTGGTTTTTAACAATCAGCAATTTTTCGTTTGTTGGAAACAATGTAGGTTACATTGTTACTCGGAATAAGATGATCAGGTGACTTTTCCGCGCCAGAGCAACACCACCTAGACAGAAGGCCTGCGCACAGAAACGTCATACATTGTTACATCACACTAAAGCGGCTATTGTTATTCGTATTTCTACCAATAATAAGCCCTAAATTTGGCCGTTTGATGATGATGTAACAATGTATACAATGGCGTATATTAAAGATAGACTCCGAAACCTGCTGCCATACTTGAAGCCAATTGGGAAGCTACGCCTCCCACAACCGTCATGGCCAAAAGTGAGTGAAGATGATTCAAAACACATGGCTAAACATGAGGGTAGCTGATTAATAATTTTTCACATGCCGATCACGGAGTGATAAGTTTATCTTTTCGATAACTTTGTATTTTAAGTATTTTATTATATTTTATGAACAATTTTTCGATCATGGTTTCAATTTCAATTTCGTTTCGATCATCTTTCAGCTACGTATTTTCATTTCGGATACGTATTTTTTGATTTATGCTTGTGGAAAGTGATTCATGAACATTTTTCGTGTCTACTCGTGCAGTTGTACGCGGAATAACTGAGAGGAATGGTTTTGAATTAATTTTTCCTCGGGCCCAAAATGTCAAAAGCAATGCAGCCAAATAGCTAACTACTCCAGGCTCACTCCTGCCCAGAAGAGTCATGGCTTCAATTGGCTTCACTTTGGTGGCGAAATTAACAATAGCATTCGGAATCTACCCAAGGTTGTTAGAGAGAGGGTTCTAACAACCTATGAATCTACCTTTAATATACGTCATTGATTCCAGGGTTGCCAATTTAGCTTATTTTATGATGGAAATATTTATTGTTGGACATTGTTATAAAAAAAACTAAACAATGAACAACACTTGAAACGTAGGCCATGAAATTCGTTAAATTGGCAACCCTATTACGAGGCATGTTTTTTAAGTAAGTACCGTTTTGCGATTCCGCCGCCGCAGCGCTACGGTCGGCGTTCCGCGCATGCGCGCTGGTTAACTACATCTCTTGTCTACGCACTGACGCCATTAGTCTGATTCTTCATTGTATACGTTGTTTACTGAGTGTTTAAGATGCCTCCGACAATCGTGAGTCCCGCCGATTGTGAAGTACGGGCTGTTATACGATTTCTTAGAGCTAAAGGCGTAAAACCGATCGATATTCATCGTGAGATCTGTGAAGTGTACGGACATAACATTATGAGTGATGGAATGGTAAGGAAATGGGTGAGAGCATTTAAAGATGGCCGCACAAATGTGCATGATGAAGAACGGAGTGGGCGTCCTTCGGTCGTTAATGAAGATTTGGTGCAGAAAGTGGACGAAAAGGTGAGAGAAAACAGACGCTTTACAATTTCATCATTGTGCGACTGCTTTCCTCAATATTCTCGTAGTGTTTTGTATCGCATTGTGACCGAGAACTTGAATTACCGGAAATTGTGTTCACGTTGGGTTCCAAAAATGTTGACGGATTTGCACAAAACCCAACGTTTAGGCAGTGCATTGACTTTCCTTGAGCGGTACCACAATGAAGGTGAAGATTTTTTAGACCAAATTGTTACTGGTGACGAAACATGGGTGGCCTACGTCACACCAGAATCGAAACAACAATCCATGGAATGGCGACATTCATCATCACCCAAAAAAGTGAAGTTTAAGCAAACAATTTCTGCCCGGAAAATCATGTGCACAGTTTTTGGGACAGAAAAGGAGTATTGCTAGTGGAGTTTCTGCCTCGTAATGAGACAATCAATGCAGCGTCTTATTGTGAGACATTGAACAATCTGCGTCGTGCAATCCAGAACAAAAGACGTGGCAAGTTGAGTAAGGGTATCGTTTTGCTGCATGACAATGCCCGTCCACATGTGGCTAATCGGACCAAAGATCTCATCAAATCTTTTAAATGGGAAACTCTAGATCATCCTCCATACAGCCCTGATCTGGCGCCCAGCGACTACCATTTGTTCCTGCACTTGAAGAAACACCTGGGTGGTCAGCGTCTTCAAGACGATAACGAAGTCAAAACATTTGTGATACAGTGGTTAACAAGTCAGGCGGCAGAATTTTATGAGGAGGGTATTCAAAAACTGGTGCCACGTTATGACAAGTGCCTCAATATTCACGGAAATTATGTAGAAAAGTAGATTAAGGTACAGGCTTTCATGTAAAAATAAAATTATTGCGATATCTTTGCACGTCTTTTTTTAATTCCAAAACGGTACTTACTTAAAAAACATGCCTCGTACATTCTACTTTGCTGCGTTATTGGCACGCGCAGAGATGGAATAGGAGACGGCGATAAAAAAACATGTATCCGATGGCTGAGATAAAGGCAGCCGGGTAGATTTTTCATCGAATGATAAGTTAACGACAAGACGACGATCAAAAATGTAAGAACTGTAAGAAACAAAACCTTTCCGACGGATCGGCGGTCCAGACGAATTCTTAACGTAAAGGGAAAAAAAATCACATTTATTTCCCCCCCTCCCCGAAAGGGTTCGAACTTACCCCTGACGAACTGAATCTGAAAATATATCTTTGATTATGATTGACGCTGTGCTCCTAAATAAAGACTGTGCTTATCTTCGACGATTTCCCCCTTTTTTGTATCGAATCAAAGGTCCCCTTCGACGACGACGCGACGCAGACGAGTGGATCCCGGCGACGATCCCGAGTGCTGCCCAACAACGCTTACCTGACGGAGAAGGCCATAGAACGACTGTACCCGAAGCCACGTCCTGTGACGGCCGATCCTGTGAGGACGACTTCCGGAGAAGACCCGACCATCCTGTTTATTCACCCCTTCGAGGACACTTGCCTGGACCCAGAATCCCGAGAAAGAGTGAAGACCGTAAGCAGAGAAAAGAAGCCAAGGTAACCTCATAACCTTTATTCTGGTGGGCCTCTGATGTTCGAGGAATAATTCTTCATCCAGCGAGGCGAGAATAGAACTCAACCCCAAAACCTGTAACCTGTAAAAAAGGAAAATGGACTTAAAAAAATTATTCTCTAAAAACAAAGATAAAAGCTAGATTACGAATAAACCCGTAAGAGATAAATAGAAAGTGGAAAACCGAAATTTACCAAGATTACGACTGTTGATTAGTAAACGATGACGAAACCCTTAGGTCGGGATAGACGTGGTCCCTACTAACTCTTCGTGTCCCACCATGTCCCGAATGAATGTCCGACGCGCATGAGAACCCCCCTCCCCCGCGCCGACTCCAGTTAAAATTGAGCACTTCTCGTGCATATTGTGTGGAAAAACAAATTCTCCGATAACACAAAATTGATTATTGAGATGCCCGATTGTGTCGTAAAACACGACTATTTACCATAACGACTTTGGTGTAATCTGGAATTATCTTGGAGAGTTAACGATCTCCTGTTCCGAAAATTTCAGTCGTTAAATAACCGATTGAATGTTACTCACGGTAAAAAGATTTTGAAAATGTATTAATGTTAGAGATCGCTGCGAGTCACTAGGCAGTAGACATAGCGATAAGAATTTTGAACTGATCCGATTCCAATCCACAAACGAGCTTTTTTTTAATTTTTTCACTAGAGTGTTAAAAGACTGTTAAAACGAAAGAGACATTCGCGCTGGCCACCGACTGAAATTGAAATGTTGCTATTTATATAACTTCTAATTTTAATTATTCTTTTATTCTTCTTTTGTATTCGCCTCAGAGAATAGGAGGAAATTTGGGTTAATAAAGTAACCTCCAAGAATTTTATTCACTTAGAGGGATGAATCCAAGTTTAAGAAATAGAACACAATAATAAGCGACCAGTCGATCATACGACGGGAATCTCTCATTTAGATATCGGTTATCACGGGATTTAGATAAGACCAGATTTATTTGGTATGGGGACTGCTGTTCCCATTGATTCGATAGCACAACATGTACTTTTCCTATAATAAAAAAAACCTGCACAAATAAAACAGTATAAAATTTTCATTCAAAGTATTTAATTTGTATTTTAATTCGCTGAATATTCCAACGGTTTCACTTTTACAAATAACAGACAGCATTTTTGCTCCGGAAATTTTGTTTGGAGCCCAATTTCTACAATTTAAAATATAAGACTTTTTCTTGTCACAGAACTGATTACAGATTGTGTATGTAATGTACTGTGCATCTACAATACAATGTAGCTTACATGTTGTAGCGACCCTGCCCCCCCCCCCCCGAGCCAATTTTTTCGTTCGTTTTATTAAAAAAATTCTTGGTGTACGTTTTTATTGTATTGCTTTCCTGAGATTTTAATCAACGATGAAAAGACTCATAATAATTTGCCAAATATTAGTTAAAGCATCGCTATCCAACGATAAAAGGGTTTTAGCATCAAAATATTACGAGCAGTAGCTGCTCCTGACTATAATAAGTGGAGGGGCACAAATTCTTAGGCTTGATATGTATTTGGAGCCTCGCGGCCCCTGCCGAAGCCTCAGATGACTATATCAATTTTAGTGTGTAATAGCTAAAATTTTAAGCAACACATTATATATATTAAACATTTCAGGTTTCTGTACTTCTGGGTTTTTTTTAAATTTATAGCTTGATTTGAGATTAAGGCCGCAAGGTCCCTGCCAAGAGACTTATAGAATTTTTAATATAGATTAGCCAAATTTTTAAATACCACGCTATGATTAAACAAAATTTCAGGACAGTAGGCCTTTCCGTTCAAATTTTATAGCTTCAATTGTATTTGAGGCCGCCAGGGGCCCCGAGGCCTATACCAGTCTCCTTGTATATTGTCTATAATTTTTAAGTAACGCACTGTAAAAATATAAAACTTCAAGTTCTTAGGCCTTTTTATTATTCAAATGTTAGAGCTTATTTGTGATTTGGGCTTAAGGGCACCAGTTTTTCGTGTATATTAACTAAAATTTTTACTATAAGCATACAAATTTTCAGATTTCTAAGCCTTTTCGTTCAAACATTACAGCTCTGTTTGTGTTTAGGGCCCCTGCCAGGGCCCCAGAGGACTATATAAGTTTTAGTGTATAAGACACACCGTAAATATACAGGAATTCAGATTTTTGGACTTCCGGTTCAAAAGTTATAGCTTGATTTGTGACTAGACCCAAGAGCCTTATACAAAGTTTTTAGTGTATATTAGCAAAATTTTTAGGTAACTTTCTATAAATAAACAAAATCTCAGATTTCTAGACCTTTTCGTTTAAATGTTGTAGCGTTGCTTGTGCTTGGGGCCTCTGTGTCTCTGCTGGAGCCTATATTATTTTTTTTGTATATTTGCAATATTTGTTTTAGCACCACACTATGAATATACAAAATTTCAGATGCCTAGCCTTTCCGTTCAAATGTTATAGCTTAAATTGTATTTGGTGCCTCGAGGCCCCTGGCGGGGTTCTAGAGGCTTATATCAGCTTCCTTCTATATTTTTAGTACCAAACTAAAAATATACAGAATTTCAGGTTTCTAGACCTTTCCGTTCAAAAGTTATAACTTGATTTGTATTGGAGGTCTCGGGGTCTTCTGTTGGGCCCCAGAGGCCTACATCACATTTCTTGTATATTTGCTATATTTTTTAGTACCACACGATAAATATACAAAATTTCAGGTTCCTAGGTCGTTCCGTTCAAATGTTATAGCTTCAATTGTACTTGGGGCCTCGGGACCTCCGGCGGGGCCCTAGAGGCTTATATCACTTTTCTTGTATATTGGTTTTATTTTATTAGAACCGCATTACAAATTTACGAAATCTCATGATTTTTGCCCTCTTTGTTCAAAAGATGAAAAAGGAACCATGAAAATCATACAAGTGGCCCCTGGCCACCCAAGAGGAGCCGCTATACTTTTCGCACCGTCCTCTGTATAGGGCCTACGTGTGTAGAAAATTTCAAGCCTCTAGGTCAATCATTTCAGAAGTTATGGCATCAATATGTAGAGCCGTGCGATGTATTCGATGTCAACATCGAACCTCGATGTTTTCAGGTACATCGATCCCAAGACATCCGAGTTATTTGTAGACACCGATGTTTTTTCTATTTTTTATAGTCAATAGTCGGATATAGTCAATACTATTTTAATAATCTTGGGTTTTTTATCAGCTAGTTTCACATTCTGTTTCAAATGAATAACAGAAAGCGCAACATGAATCTAGGATCTGGTGTATAGAAATATTTCGACAAAATTAGCAAGGAGAAAGCAAAATGCACGTTTTGTTTCAAAACTTTTAAGAGTAGCGGGAACATATCAAACTTCCATCAACACTTGTCCAAGGTACATGGTAAAACAATTCTGGATACGAATAACAAGAGACGTCGACTGACACCTAAATCTCCTTCACATGATGCAGGTATCATAACATAAATGTATTCTAAATACATTCAAACGAGTTTCTCACACCAATTAACGAACTATCGCATACTTGTTTATATTAAACACAGGCAGTAACAAAGGAGGAAATGTTTGACAGGCATTTTCGGCATTGGTGTCTTTATTCTATTCCCGACAGTAAAGACCGACATGAATATTCTAATATTGCAGATTCATTTAAAAACATTATTGATTTCAAACCAGGTAATAATCTGTAATACCATTAAGCAATTTTAGAGGAAATGGTATTAAAGCAATCCCAGTTTGTTTTTTTAGTAATAAAAAATTATCCTAAAGGGGGTCCGGATAAAAACCCCACGAAATAAATCCCCAAAGACAAAAGCCAGACAAAAGGGGGGGGGGGGCAAATTACCACCTTTTCCTCTCTTAATTATTAAAACCAAAAAAATATAGAACAATATTTGATTTTAAGCTCACTAACGGTTGAAGAGCTCAGTGATTTGCGTTAAATTCTTTAATTATTGTATACTTATTGAATTCTTGTTTCATTCAATTGTCATTAAAAATAAATATCGAAAACTGTTCAAAGTGAAGACATTTCTTTTATTTCCTATTAACACCAACAGAAGAAAAGAAGGAGACAGATCTCCGAAATGTACATATGGTTTTAATATATCGGTGTCTCTGACATCTATGCTAACATCGATGTCGCGATGTAAGCATCGCACGGCTCTATCAAAATGTTACGAGCAGTAGCGGGAAGATTCGCTATACTTCAAATAGAGTGCTTTAAATTCTGACGTCAAACAGTCAAACGCAACCAAACTTCCATAGACATGAAAGGAAGTCAGTTGGGGAAACCACAAAAACACATGGTTTGATCCACCCTAGATGATTCGCTATATTTTTCGTTCCGTCCTCTGTGTAGAAAATTTCAAGCCTCTAGGCCAATCCTTTCAAAAGTTATGGCGTGTGACATACATGTTACATACATCTGTACCGTCGTTAATAGGGTTTTAGATGATGCTAAAACCCTAAAAAACGATCTTAGAAGTTTACTCAACAATGAGAATCAAACGCAACAATGTCGCTATGAATATCGTACTGGAAAAAGAACTTGACGTTTTCTTTGTTGCCAAGCGACGGTGGTAGAAAAAACTGAGTCGAATTTTTGGAATGAGAAGGACAAGCAGCTAATCCCGGAGGGCTTGCACGACTGGATGAACGACGACAAACAAGTTGACCACGGAGCAGAAAGTTACCTCAATAGTGCCGTGGACCTACAACAAGATTTAAGGCATGGGTCACACGGGCGTAACACGCCACGTAATTACGCCGACGTAAATATGTTGCATAAAAAACGTCGACGTTCAGCTGTTCACACTGACAGCGTATAACGCAGCGCAATTTGTGATGTCGTTTCGCTATTGCTTTAATGCATGGCATCACTTGAAGTAGCTTCAGCATAAATGCCAACAGTATCGAGCTTTATTATAAAGTCTGGCAGTATTTTAATAGACTGGACTTTTTTTTTTATCACAAAGTTAGCTAAACTTCCTCACTATTTCTACAAAGCATTTGCTATTGTACATCGCTCTTTTGTCGGCCATCTTGATGGCGAGCCAATCGCTCTTCTGATTGGCTGATGTTCGGCGTACGATGTTACGCGACATAAAAAGTTGAACGAAATTCAACCTCGGCGTAAAGCGCGGCGCCAAGCTATTTACCGGAAGTGACATCACTGGCGTCGTTACGTCAGCGTATTTATGCTGCGTTTTACGCCGGTGTGACCCATGTCTTAGAATACTGATGAATTGCAATCACGACGACCAAATAATCACGTTCGAACGACGCCGCCATGGACTTTCGCCCAGCCATGAGACATCAAAAATAATATCCATTTTATTTATTTCTGTTTTGGGGGGGCCCGTGGCAGAGCTGATCTTTTGGTTAACTTCAGTCAAGCACCATATTAAGAAATCATTCAGATGAAGATTACCGAATTGCTCGTTTCTTGGGACTAGGGTGGGCATCCCTTTACTAACCTTACCCTACTTTGCCCTGTTATAATTAGTTTAGAATTAGTTTTCGCCGCCCCCCCCCCCCCCGCCCATACAAGTTTTTCTCTCCTCGACGAGAACAATTTCCACCAGTGGTGACTTCGAATTTGGCCCCAAACCTTAAGTGAGAGAAATTCTTCTTGACGAACTTAATGCGGAATTAAAACCTAAAGTGATGAAAAAAAAAGAAAGGATTAATAAAGAAAAGGAAGGAGAGAAATAGAATAATAAAAAAAAGGAATAATATTAAACAAAGCAGTAGAATAACGAGACTTACCTTGAGAAAGTATCCATATTAAGAACTGAAAAAATAAACTAAGACTAGAAATATATTGATGATAATATTAAGATTATTGACTTACAAACAACTATTTGAGAGTGTCCTAAACCTAAGTTTAATCGTTGCAACGAAAATAACTATCTAGAGAGAATATTTACCAAATGTAATTTTAAGAAACTGATACGCCCGAAGATAAATTTAACCCAGTGATGACTTACCCCCCATGACGACAGAAAATAATTAAGACTTTAAACCAGGTTTAAAAGAATTTATTGAGTGACATTTTACAGACTTTATTCCCTACGTTTTTACAACAGTGTTGACAATAATGTTAAATGTGAAAAAAACTTTTAAAATAGACTTTTAAATAATTGAATCTTTGAATAATTTTCTTGTTACTTTTTTCATTTTGTTTGACCTCATCACCTGTAAGGACCCTTAATTAATTGTTATATTGCATTTATCTCTTGATAATAAACGATAGGAGGGACCAACCAATACCGACTAGTATTTATTCCTCAGAACGGATCTGAGAACTTATTTAACAGAGAATACGAATTATTTGAATGATCTGAACTCCCGACCAAGAAAGGGACATTACAATGTATAAGATAAAATCGAAAATAGAAATTAAAATGCCTCCTTTATAATTATGCAGCTTATGAATATTTTGTTGCTTCCGTATTAAATACAGTGACTTGATTTCACAGTACTGGACAACACCAAATAATGGATACCGGGGTGTCTATTGTTCAGAAGTTTATATTAATAAAATTAACAATTTTAGAAGTGTAAAATAGTTTTCTAAAACATTCTGTATATTAAAAACTGTTTTGCATTTAAAAATTTTGGACATTCATATTGTGCATTTTAATTGTCCGTTATCATTGGAAATATACAAAACGTTTTTGTATATTATTTTAAATTTGCAAACGTTAAAGAAGAATCAAAAGGGAAAGTTTTTATAAAGCAACTATGGCACTTCGTGACATCATTTTACCTCAACCAATCGGATTGCGCAGACAGACAAAGATTAATGCTATCATGCTATTTCGATGACAGTGGCGAAGCCATGTAAATTATATGTAGCCCTTTGTCTGGACAGTATAATTAGCTTTTAGATCTTGAAATCATTGGATCTTAATCAACTTGTGCAGGAATGCTATGTACGTGATTCGTGGAATTCAACTTCACTGTAAATTTCGCTCGATCTTCGATACGATCCCGTTTGTTGCAGTGACTTGGCTTCTTTATGAAATACCGGGAACAAAAGGACTGCAGTTAATAGGTAATCAAGTTGCCACATATTTATGATTATGATATATTACACGAATTCAGATCGTTCTGTATTCTGTCTTCATTGCACGGGGAATATTTAGGCTATATTTATAGCGAAATTAAGAAGGAAAAAAAGTATATCTAAATATCTGTAACGATTCCTTCTTTACTGACATCTATCGAGGAAAATGGTTGTCGGGGGAATCCCCTTTAGATTTTGAATGGGAGAGAATGTTGATTGGAATGCATAATTCTGTTTTCGTGAAGAATAAATTATCTTTAAAACCATATTTTAGCAGAAACATGATCAGTTAATTTCTGCACGCGATTAATTCGTGCAAAAGATTATCGCATATATCGTAATTGCACACCCACGGGAAGAGAGAAATATATATACTATCGGGAAGACTGACAATTCATTCACGATGAGAAGACATATTTGAAAATTGTGTAAAGTAGCGACTTCCCTAAGAAGCTAGTTTTCTGTTTTTCATCCCCTGTACTATAGTGGCTAAAATGAAACATAGTACAGTCATCAAAGGGAAATAACCACACTTGAATTTTACTCTAAGTTTTACTGTTTCAATATTAATTTATTTTTAATAATTTAATATTACATTTAGAGTTAACATTATTAAGATTATTAAATTTAAATAATTATAATTAAAAAAGCCATGAAAACAACACATTAGCATGAAATGTAATATTAAGTATTAAACTCGTGTGGATTATTTCCTTTGGTTGACTGTACTTCATTTTAGCCACTATACCTGTACTTCACTGGCACATTGTCTTGCCTTAATTTTTTTTCATAGTAATGTTTATTTTTAAAATACTAAAACTTTATAAGATAGTCACTATTTTATATTTAAATATAACAAAGTGAAACATAAATATTACGTATTAAAATATTTTAATTCTTTATTCTTCAACAGGTCGAGGAAACTAGTTTTCAAAAGCATATTTATTTCATTAACCTTCTTAAAATGCAGTTATCGTTAGAATTAATTGTTAGATTTCTTTTTAACTAGTTCATTCCCGTTTAAAAATGGGAATACTTCCCGTTAAATAAGTTTCATTTGAATTACTCACCATTCACTCGCTAATTTATTTGTGTATTCAAATATTAAGAATTATTGAAAATTAAATAATATATGGCCCCTTTATTCAATTTAGTAAATTAAAGTTGACTTAGGTAATTTATTACTTGACTTTAAACAATCCTGCTAAATTCTCTTTAACGTTTCTTCTTTAACAATTCCTTTTAGTATTGTCATGGTCTTTTAATCCTCTGGTCTGTGCACTCGAGCGAATTCCGTTGTTGGAGGCGAACTTTTGCACCCTCTGAATTCCCCCCCCCCCCCACCTTTGAATTCATTGAAGACTCGATTTTTGCCCCCTCTATTGTTTGAATTTGGCTACAGCCCAAACTTAATAATGTATTTTAAGCTTAACAATGCATTACGTGTTCAGCAACAAATACTTAACATTAGCTGACAGTTTTGTTAGGTTGTACGATATATATTGTTAAGTATATATTGTACGAAATATATTGTTGCAGTTGCCAAATTCAAGCAATAGAGGGGGCAAAAATCGACTCTTCAGTAAATACCATGATCTGTAAATTAAGGTGGTCGTTGAACTAGGCAAAAAAAAACAGGGTTAATGACTTTTTCTGCCCCTGGTGGTATCCAGTCTGATAGGGTCCTAATTTTATTCGTATTTCTATCGTCAGCAAGTAAGATTTATTTATTTGGCCTTACTTATTGAACATGGTTTAAAATAATTAATAAAATATAATAAATGCTGATTTTAAACATTGCAAATAGCTGCTAATCGGACCCAATGAGAAGGTTCGCCCTCTATAATGATCTTTTTCATTATTCGGATACACCAATGGTGGGATGGAATAATTCAACGACCACCTTAATTTACAGATCATGGTAAATACAGTAGTCCAATTGTTGACTCCAACAATGGAATTCGCGCGAGTGCACAGACCAGAGGATTTAAAGACCATGGTATTGTCATCCATTCAAAGTGAATAATTAGTGATTTATTGTTGAGTCAGCTCATCAGGTAGTTCTTTGTTGCCCCCCTCCCCCCCAACAAGGGCAGAGAAAAAGTTACAATTTTTTTTTCTTTTTTAAATAATAGAGTAACAAAAACCTAATATTAATATGATGTTTACTTTTTAATATTCAAATTCTGTTTGTCTATCCAGTTGTCTGAATGTGTACTTGGCTGGGCCACTCTGAATACGCCGATTACAGATTTATTAAATATTTGCGTAGAGACAAGAGCGTGGCCATTTTCCCAAATTTTTGGCTGAACACCATATACAATTTTAGCGTGGTTGCCTATAATTTCGTTGCAATCGAATTAAAAGCTCATGATTCGAGAAGATATGTTGATTTTTGCGAAAAAAAATCTACGCATGTGTTTGTTAACTTCTCCATAACTGCAAATGAAAGTAATACATACGAGGAAAATTGTGCATATACATAATAATCCTCGTATATAAAGGATTCCTTAAATTGTGCCTTGGCGTATTTTTTTTGACAATTGCTCAAGCTTTTTAAGAGATAATAATTTTTTTCTAAATTACTGTAATATGTATATTAATATAAAATTGAGTTTTCCTGTGTTTCAATGGAATCCTGCTTGCGCGAGGTGGTTTCTGACGTTGTTTGCTTTGCCAGTCGATTAGTCTTACGTGAGTAAACCTCTGTCGGGGCCAACGAAATAACGGGCCCCAGCGCGAAAAATCACCTGACCATATTAGTCCGGCCAACAATCCAAGCTTCATTATTTCCAACAAACGAAGAAATACTGGTTGTTAAAATCCAAAATAGAAACAATGAAGATTACATTGTTACTAGGACTACTATGGTCAGGTGACTTTTCCCAACACCTCCTAGAAAGAAAGCCTCACAACTGAAAATTCTACATTGTTACATCATCTTAAATCGACCAAATTTAAGGCTTACTATTGGTAGAAATACGATCAACAATGATCGAATTATGATGATGTAACAATATGTGACGTTTCAGTTGTGAGGTTTTCAGAAAGCCACTTTCTTTCTAGGAGGTGTTGCTTTTCCGCGCTGGGGCATAACCACTGAGAGAGAAGGCCTCTGTGATGAAAAGTAATACATTGTTGTAGCCCATCCAGCCTTAGTTTGCGCGAAATATGATGGACATGTTAATTGTTATGTATTGTTTAATTTTTGTTGTAACAATGTCCAACAATTGAAACGGCCATCACATTTCACGCAAACTTAAGCTGGATAAACTATACATCATCATAGTCAGGGCAAATTTATGGCTTATTATTGGTAAAAATACGAATAACAATGCCGTAAATATGATGATGTAACAATGTATTACGTTTGATCGCAGAGGCCTTCTCTCTCGGTGGTTACGGCTGGGGCAACACCACCTAAAAAAACCTGCTCTCCGCCTGCCGACTGCGTCATCAAATGAGGGCTGACAATCCAACCTTCATTGTTTACAACAGGTGTTTTCTCGTTTGTTGTAAACAATGAAAGTAGGATTGTTAGCCCAGGTTTGATGAGGCAGTTAGCAGGTTTCGTTTTTTAGATGGCGTTAGCTGGGCCAACATCCTCTAAAACTCCAGGCATGACCTCCTTTATTATTATAGACCTGTTTTACTGAATAATTTCCATTGTTGTTTTTGGCATTCCTCAATTTTGCCGTGGCGCTGCTTAACCTCCCTCTCTGATTGTTTCCAACAATGAAGGTTACATTGTTGCTTGGACTAAGATGGTCAGGTGACTTTTCTGTGACATTAAAAACAAACTGAATAAGTATTCATTTCATTAACCAAATTTAGGTTTCTTTTTATTCCCTATTTAACTCCCTTTTAAAAGAAAAATTCTGTGCAACAAATTTTTAATACGTTATGTAATTTTTTAATTTTATTTGCACTATATTTTGTTTATCTCAGTTGGTAACAAAAGGGAGGATAAATAGCGCCATGGCAAAAATGGGAGTTATTCAGTAAAACAGGCAATGACGTATATTAAAGATAGACTCCGAATCCTATTGTTAACAGCAGCAAAAAGTGAAGCAAATTGAGCCATGATAGTTCTGGGCAGGAGTGAGCCGTGGAATAATTAGCTGTCTGGCTGCTTTGTTTTTGAAGATTTTGGGCCTGTGGAATAATTAATTCCAAACCATTCCTCAAAGTTCAAACAAACAAGAAAAAGGATCGGGAATCATTTTCCACAAAAATAAATCAAAAATACGTAACTGAAAGACAATCGAAACGAAATTGAAATTGAGAATTTGTTTATAAAATATAATAAAATACTTCAAATATAAAGTAAACGAAAAGATAAACTTATTAGTCCGTGATCGGCGTGTGAAAGAATTATTAATCAGCTACTCTTCTGTTTTGCCATGTGTTTTGCATCATCTTCACTCACTTTCAGCCATGACAGTTCTGGGCATGGAGCTTCCCAATTTGTTTCAAATTACAACAATAGGATTCGGAGTCTATCTTTAATATACGTCATTGAAAACAGGTCTGTAATAATAAAGTAGGTCATACATCGGGCTTCCGCGCTTTGTTTTGATGTCACTTCCGGTAGTCTTTTCGGAGTTGACCATAACCGACGCAAATTTTGAAACTTTTTATTAACAACTCATGAAAAATTATTTAATATTCTGTACAATTAAGTTCCATCACATTTAATGTAAATAGTTTATTAAATTTAATATTCTGTACACTTAAATTCCGTCACATTTAATTAAAAGTCATTGCCGAGGAGTTAACATCGCGATATCGTCTACTCCGGAATCAAGGTTAGTAGAGACATAAAGGCCTCTTTCACACGACGCCATCAGAGTCGCGCCACCACTCTTTTTGGTGGCACATTTCTTGGTGGCGTGTTCAGATTTTCCTGCCTCCAACGCGGCCACCGGAAATGAGTCACCCTCTGTTCACGTTGCCGCAAACGAATCGTTGCTATGGAAACCCCCTTTCCTCAACTCCCCAACAATGGTGGTGGCGCGAGTTCGTGTGAAAGGCTCTACTGTGAGCAGTGTAACTATAAAGCTCTAGATTAGGAAAGTACGGCAAACTTCGTCGTCTGCTAACAAATCCGCCATTGTTGGCCCAGTTGGCCCTATCAAGTGAGTTACGCTTCCTCTAAACTTCGGCTTAAATGCATCCTTTTCACAATTTTTTTTATTATTATCGTCTGGAAATATAACTGACAATCAGTAAATTCGGTAACTATTGATTTTTCTTTAAATTTTGTTTTCAATTATAATTTTTTACATATAAACAAAGATAACGTTGAGGCAATTTAATGATAACCAGATTAAGTTTTTAGTTTATTTTCACTTTATTTATTTATCCATAATAAACGACTTACATGTAATTAATAAATTTTAAAAAATATTGTGTAGTTTTTGTAATTTTATTTATCAAAATATAATTTTATAAATTTTTATTAAAATATAACTTAATAAACTTTTATCAAATTAATTTTTATATTTATATCAAATATTTCACTTTACCGATTTTAATTTTATTAAATTATAAAAATTATTAAATTATTAAAAAATTATAATTATAAAAAATATCAAATATAATTCAATAAATTAGGAACTATTAATTATAAGTTTTTGATTTCAGTATAAAAATTACTTTGATAATTATATTTTGATAGAAAATTTTAAAAATTATAATTTGGAAAAACTATCCGTTTGATTACAAAAAAAAAATTACAAAAAAATAACTACACATGCAATGTATTTTGAAATTTATTCATTTATGGAGGTTTATAATATTGACGTAAAAAATCTACCAAAAAGTTATAGTTAAAATTTTCTATATTTTTTTTCACCCAAATAGCAAATTTTCGTTATATTCACGTTTAATGATGAGTGATAATTAACTTCGCTAAAATAAGATGAAAATAACATGGACCTTTTATTTCAAGTTTTGCCTCCACATTTCACAGACAGTTTAACCTTGTTATATTGAATTGTATTTTATTAAAAAGAACTATATCCAACAAAAAATTATATTTTCTGATCGTCTGAGAATTACACAATGCAACGTTTCTATAATATTCGGTAAATTTATAATATAAACGTACTTGCTTCTTATTACTTCTTCGGATATTTTAACGATTTTATTAACCTCAAAGGAGCATAGATTGAAGGATCATGAAATTTTGCTTATTCGGATTAAAATTTAGGATCAATCATCGGAAATTTCATTAAAAATTTAATCTAAATTGTATCTTCCACATGCATTTCAATGGTATCTATCGTGCGTTTGGGCCAACAATGGCTGACAAACTCACGTGACAGCCGTTCTACCAATCAGCAGCTGCGGGCGGCGCGGAAAATGTTTGCCGTACTTTACTAATCTAGAGCTTTAAGTGTAACGACGTGGCCGCGCGCCCACTAGCGCCCTCACCACGACGTGTGAAAGGTTCAACTGTCAGTAGTGTAACGACCTGGCTGCACCACCATGGTGGCCTCGTGTGAAAGGGACCTTATGGACCAGGTGTTTTATCAGGCGCTTACTGCGGATGGAGTTGAATGAAGAACGTAGTTTATAAAATATTTTTGGCGATATTCTACTGGTAATTATGGTGAAAGTATTTCAATATATTTTTTTCACTTTAAATAAATATTCAATTAATTAAAGCTGTAAACCAATGAATTCAATCAAACATTTTTAATTAAGTTAATAACATAAAAAAAATTCTAAAGAAGATTTCGCAGTTGATTTATTTTAACGAGCATTCTAATCGTTTTTCCAATCACTGATTTAAAAAAAAATTAATTGACTCACCGATTTTTGAATAATTAAGCTACCTGGTGTAGGTGGCATCTTTTGCGAAGGGATGGCATTTGTTTTTAGAAAACCTTTTAATCTTCTTGGAAGACCGAGCAATTCATTGCGAAGATCTCTCTCGTAGTCATCTTCACGAAAATGCTCCGAACATATCGTCACATGTTGAACATTTATTGGTTTGTCCCCACGTTTGCAGTTTGTTATCCATACTTTCCTTAAATGTTTGTCTTTGGGAAAACTGTGGTACACAACATCCTTTTGTTTTTGGGAATAATTCCCACAGGTGGATATTTAGCCACATCACTTTAGATAGACAGAATGACAACAGACACAGGTCACATGTAATTAAGCCGTTTTAGACGACAACAATAGAGCTTTTACAGCACGTCACCATATAGTGCACTGTGGGTTTGGATCATTGTTAGTAGGTCAGCCATGACAGAGACGATCAGTTAACGAGACATGACATTTCATTGTTTTCCCATAGCAAACTTGTTATATTAATTGCGGTGGCGCCGTCTGGAGTTGTCGAATTCAACTCTAGGGTCACTTCATGAATGTCGTCACACAGACGAGAATCAAACGATGTCATTCCAAGTAAGCGTTAATATATCGTCTTCCCTTGCCCCCGCTGTACAGATTATTTATTTATATTTAAATAATAATAATAATGTAGCAACAACAGGGATACAATCCACCGGATAAACCGAAAGATGAGGCCCTATGTTGCCCCCCAACAGGCCGAAGCCCAAAGCGGGGTTAATGATACATATAAAATAGACTAATAAAGAAAAAAAAAAAAAAGACAATAGGAAAGTTATAATAATGATACCGAACACCGGCCGAGTCAGACAAAACATTAGTAAAATAATAATAACAACAATAATAAATAATGATAATAATAGTAAAATAATATCAATTAATAAGTAACAACAGGAATAAGAATAAAAAAAAAATAAAAAAAATAAAATAAAATAGAACTAACAGGGGAAACACACACACACTCACGCAGGCAAAGATCTAACTAGTTCCAAAAAAGGAACAGCGTTATCAAAAAATATATCCAAGTGGGGGAAGGACTTATTGAGAATATCTACTAGTTTGTTTGCAGGATCAAGGTTCATGACATTCGTCCTTCTTTTCCCCCAAAAAATCAAAGGTTGACGGGATCTATTGGAATTCGGAACCCGAAAGCCAATGAGATCGAGAGTTTGAGGAGAAAAAATACTCCCATTAATTATCTTTAGTAAAATTTTAAGTAATATTTTATTAAAAATGAATTTTAAATTAAATAATGAGGCCAGGGAGGCGGAGTCTGTGATTTTCTCAGTACAACGAAGAAAACGATAAAAACTCAGCAGCTTCGCTTGTAGATGGTCAAATAACTGAGTACTGCCCGAAAACCAAATCCATGGGGCATACATAATCTTAGATAAAACCAAAGATTTAAATAACATAAGAAACGTGTCTTGTCTCCTAAAGAAACCAGCAAGACGCTTGATAATACCCACACGCCTGCTGGTTTCCACTAACAAAGAGTCAAGATGATCGGAGAAATTTAATTTTGAATTAAAAATCACACCGAGATCCTTAATCGACGTTCTACGCTGAATAGAACTGTCCTTCAAAGTATAGTCATAATAATAGTTAATGACTTTTCTAGAGTACGTTAGACAGAAGGATTTTGATACATTTAGTGAAAGGCCGTTCAATTCTGCCCAACGAGCAACAGAATCCAGCGCCGAAGACAGTTCGAGGCAGTCATCCCAGCAACGAATAGCAGAAAACAGTTTCAGATCATTTGCGTATAACAGATGAAGTATTTATATATTTATTTATATTAGTAAATGAGGTATTTAATTTACTTTTTCATTACTTAATTTAAATTTCTGAAATCTGATAATTCACACATTACAACAGAATGCCATCAGTTTAGGAAAATTTCAATACAAAATTTAACAAGCGTGTTTTAAAACTCAAGTAATTATTTTCTACAAGTGTCAAGAACTTGCCTAAAAACGTTTGTGAGAAGATTAAATGAATGAACTGTGAATAAATGAAGTATAAATGAAGTTGCAATGCCTCCCGTAGTTGCATTCAGTAATAATGAAAGTAAAATGCAGAGACAGCTAGAGAAATTCTTTAACGGTCGCTGGTAAATTGAAATATGGTGAAGATCGTCTCTGCTTGCAAGTACTCAAAAACGTGACTCAACGGCCACTTTCAATTGGTTAATAGATCGTCTCTGACCTAATAAGCGCTCAAGATGGAAAAAAACCGAAACTGACTCTCCTGATGACGTCATTGGGTTCTGTTATCCCCTGGAGTTAACAAACCTGCGCAGAGAGAGATGCGTATAACACAAAAATTGCTCAAATTTCAGGTCTCGTTAATTGATCGTCTCTGATGTTGGGTAACAAAAACGCTTTCGCACGCTATTCGCTTTAGCAAGATCAGCGTATTATACGAATCTTCCAAACAACAATACTTAACCGATTTCTGGAGTGAATGCGATGATTGAGAAAAGCGAAACTAGAGAGTAACGACTTTTTTGTGATCCAGTATGGCGGCATTGACGTCATGATGACGCGTAGTGAAAAAGCCCTATATCCCAGCATGATAATGATACACCGAGTCATGCTTAAATCGCGTTTCGCGCTCAAACTTCGCGCCAGCCTGAATTTACTATTGTGACGTCATGCGCACAACGCGCTTTAAAAAGCAAATTCGCGCATGCTCTGGTGGGATCCCCCGAATGCGCAATGTATGGAGTTTCGGCGGCCATGTTTTTGTTAAGAATTCCCTACAGGCATAATTTCCACTAAAGACTTTTTAGTCTTGTGACTTAATTTTATCGATCTACAATTTGTGTAGCTAACTAAGTTTTATCACCAATATTGTTATATTTATTTTATTCCAATTTCATGTTTTATTTTTTTGTATCTCATTATTGAATTTTATTTTATTTTTTTCTATCAACTTATTGTAGTTATTTACTTTGTAATAGTACCTAGCTTTATTTTGAGTTGATTGTTTAGTTTATTTTTATAGTTTTACGTTCGTTTACCATTATTTTGTTAATTGTTCGATTAAGTAATAACTTTATTTTGCTCTCCATTTTCTATATTTCCTAATTTTCTAAATTTCTTAATTTCTAATTTCTCTAATTTTTAACCTTTAATTTAAATTTCGAATATTATTTTTTCTATTTTTTATTTTTTTCATATCTCAGCTATGTCAACAATATTCTATTTTACTCAATAGAATAATAATACCTATTTTTCTTTTGTAAGTCTTATTTTATTTTATTGGTGATCTCGAGTTTGGCTTTTGGCTTTTATTAATGGATGGTTTCTCTACACCGGTATCTGTTGAAAATATTAATACCCTAATTAGCGATGTATCCAATACCCTTAACTATTTTCTATTTGAATATCCGTAGCATTAATGCTAACTTTTCTTGCACCTTGCCTATTCTCAAGGTTCTTTCAATTCAACCGAAAATGCTCGTTTCCACAGAGAGTTGGGCCTACGACCATGGCGGTATACCGCATGTCGATGGCTATCAGGCAGTTTCCGATATACTTGTTGGCTGTACCAATAAGTGCGGCAGCGGTATCTGTATATACTTATTACGTTCTCTCTCCTTCTATGCTTCATCTGATCAATGCCAAGTTATCCCGGATTGTGAGGTTTTAACTAGGGTTGTCATTATTACCGGATTTCGTATTACCGGTAATACCGAAAAGGTAAATCCCCATTACCGGTAATAAAAATTTCAAGAATTTTCTATATAAATTTATTGCAATTTTAATACTCCTACCAATAAAATAAAATCTTCTCAACTTTTAATATAGTTCATTTTTATTACATAAATGCGTTGCATTTTCTAATTAATTTGTATTGCAACTTTTGAACATTAAAATAAACGCTTAAGAAACGTAAGCTCTTAATAGTGGGGAATGGGGGGTTGGGGGGGGGGCGGCCTAAGGAAGCACTATTATTGAAAAAATTTTTTATAGAAAAGGGCGCATCCGCGGAAGATTCTTATTTATTATTTATTTAATTTTTACTTGCCATATTACAGCATAGATGTCAGATCAATATGAGCACGGCTACATGAAAAAAAAAATCATACAAAACTTTGCCAGTCATTTTTTAACAAGACAATACAATCATTATAAGAAGAATGAAAAACATCACACATATTGAAAAATCGAATCAAACGCTGAAACGAAGACCGATAATAAAATCCACACATAAGAGAAAAATGGCCATTTCGAATACGAAAAGAACGTACCTTAAATTTAATGTAAGATCAAAATATAGAATGAGTACCCTCTTACAAGTTTATAATCAAATAAAATATCTTGACTTATTTAAGACCTGCTGAACTCGACATATATAATTTATTTTGACATTTCTGAAAAAGAGTTAAGTTGTTCTGACTCTTATTTAAAAACAAAACGAGTTTCGAAACGTAAAAGAGTTGTAAATGAGTCGGCACAGAATTAGTCTACCTCATCGTGCAATTTTCAAAATGTTTCTATGTTCCTAAGATGTCTAGTAAGGCGACAAAGGCGACCTAGAAAAGCGAAGTAATTCTCAGTAACTTCCAGGATATGTATTTAAAGAAAAGCCTAGAATCAGCACACCCAAATCACAGATAGTAGAAACCTTCATGGCTATAAAAGAGACTTTACTAGGTTTATTCAGATACTTTAAACGCTCATGTGATTCTGAAAGCACTAATGCTGTAGATTCAAACCGTTTTTCGTTCAGTGGGTTTACTTAAAACCTTACAACTAACAGATAGTTTACAGTTCCATTTTTGGTCATATATGTAGTTTCGAATAAAGAGTATTTATAGGTGTATTTTAATGAATTTTTATTACCGGTATTACCAATGCTTATTACCGATATTACCGAAATACATTTTTTATTAGAAAACCGGTAATACCGGTAATAACATCTCTAGTTCTAACCTTTATCATTAATAAGAAATTAGTTGTTCTATCTGCTTAACGTCCACCCTCAGATCTACCCAGTTTCTGTTCATTTTACTTACTTACTTACTTTTCAAACCCGCTTATCCGTTAGGGTCGCGGGGGCAGTAGCCCTATGGAGGATCTCCAGCGATCGCGATCTTCCGCCATCAGGCGCATGTCATCCCTGGTAATATCCAAGCGACTCGAACCCAGATTCTCCATGTAGTCTAGCCACCTGGTTCTAGGCCGACCCCTTGGTCTCTTACCCACCGGCTTGGAAAATAACAACTGCCTAGGAAGACTAGTTTGCGGCATCCGAATGACTGCCTGTTCATTTTTAGCTACTGAATTACTAGATTTTCAAGCATCTGGTAAAATCCTAATGTTAGTGGGGGATTTTAATATTGACCTTAGCAAGCCTTCCCCCTCATTAAATCTTCTTCTAGATCCCATTCTTTGTTCTGGGCTTTTACCTATCACTCACTCCTCTCATTATTAAGTACCGAAAGGTGCTTTATGCTATCAGTGTGGGGAAACGTGTCTGTCCGTCTGTCTGTAACTCAAACTCCTCCGAGGTTATGAAAGATTTTCAAAATCTGTTTTCGTCAGTCGATGAATATGGTTCATGGGACGAACCAGTTACAAATATTATCTAAATCGGTTCATTGGCACGTGCACAAATGGTACCTCTGTTTTCCCGCCCAGCAATTTTCAATGGGAAGAAATATTGAGTAATATATCAAACAAATTGTCATGATGTATCATAAATGAATATCACGTAAAAGTAATGATAGTCCAAATTGGTTTCAAGGAACCTGGTTTAGTGGAACCATGATGGTTCATTGGAACTTTCAATGCTAAAATATGGCATGTAATATATCAAACAACTTGGAATGAGGTGTCGTGAATGAATATAACGTAAAATTAATGATAGTCCAAATTGGTTTCAAGGAACCTGGTTTTGTGGTACCGTGATGGTTCATTGGAACTTTCAATGCTAAAATATAGCATGTAATATATCAAACGATTTGGAATGAGGTGTCATTAATGAACATAACGTAAAATTAGCGATAGTCGAAATTGGTTTCAAGGAACCTGGTTTAGTGGAACCATTATGGTTCATTGGAACTTGCAATGCTAAAATATGGCATGTAATATATCAAACAACTTGGAATGATGTGTCATGAATGAATATAACGTAAAATTAATGATAGTTGAAATTATTTCAAAGGTACGTGGTTTAATGGTATCATAATGGTCCATTAGAAACTTCCAATGTTAACATAGGGCCGTTTAAAAATATAGTTCCGCGAATGGTTTAGTTTAACCTTTCGGTACTTGGTTATGTCATTCCTTAATGGTTTATTTAATTACTAAATTGTATAACTGAAAAATATCCAAATAAACAACTCTTATATGAAAATAAAATTTTATTGTGAAAAACATGGGTTTAAATAAATAATATACAGTAAGTGATTGGTAATTAAGTACCGAAAGGTGCTTTATGCTATCAGTGTGGGGAAACGTGTCTGTCTGTCTGTAACTCTAACTCCTCCGAGGATATGAAAGATTTTCAAAATCTGTTTTCGTCAGTCGATGAATATGGTTCATGGCACGAACCAATCACAAATATTATCTAAATCGGTTCACTGGCACGTGCACAAATGGTACCTCTATTTTCCCACCTAGCAATTTTCAATGGGAAGATATATTAAGTAATATATCAAACAAATCGTAATGATGAGATAGAAGTGGTTATTCATTACTATTTATGTCAATCGATGAATATGGTACATGGCACGAACCAATCACAAATATTATCAAAATTGGTTCAATAGCACGTGCAGAAATGGTACCTTCACGACCCCACCTAGCAATTTTCAATGGAGAGATATATTAAGTAAAATATCAAACAAATTGTAATGACTAGATAGAAGCGGATATAAATTACTATTTTCGCCAACTGATAAATATGGTTCAGGAAATGAACCATTTTGAATATGGTTGTAATCGAAACAATGGCACGTGCTCTAATGGTACCCTTATGACACCCTCAAAAATTTTCTATTGTAAGATATGGCATGTAATATATCAAACGACTTGGAATGATGTGTCATGAAAGAATATAACGTAAAATTAATGATAGTCGAAATTGCTGTCAAGGAACCTGGTTTAGTGGAACCATTATGGTTCATTGGAACTTTCAAAGCTAAAATATGGCATGTAATATATCAAACGACTTGGAATGATGTGTCGTGAATGTATATATATATACGTAAAATTAATGATAGTCAAAATTGGTTTCAAGGAACCTGGTTTAGTGGAACCATTATGGTTCATTGAACTTTCAAAGCTAAAATATGGCATGTAATATATCAAACGACTTGGAATGATATGTCATAAATGAATATAACGTAAAATTAATGATAGTCGAAATTGTTTCAAGAAACCTGGTTTAGTGGAACCCTTATTGTTCATTGGAACTTTCAATGCTAAATGTGGTGTGTAATATATCAAACAACCTGAAATGATATATCATGAATGAATATAACGTAAAATTAATGATAGTCGAAATTGGTTGAAAGGTACATGGTTTAATGGATTCTTTATGGTCCATGAGAAACTTACAATATTAACATAGGGCGGTTTAAAAATATAGTTCCACTATTGGTTTAACCTATAGTTTAAATATAGTTTAACCTTTCGGTACTTGGTTATGTCATTTCTTAATGGTTTATCTCTTATTAAAAAGAAAAATGCCCATTTTAAGAAATTCCGTCGCAACTCATCTTTAAACACGTTTAAAAAATCATATTTTAATTCCATATTTACACGCTTACATTCTAGCAAGAATAAATGGCACGTGTTAACAGATTTATCTCATGAGCCTAAATCCCCCCATTCTCCTTTTTCAAAGCCTGATGCTGTATCCTCTCCTTCCTTAACTGACTTCCTTCATACTCTTCTGCCCCATCTTCCAATGCTATTTCTTCAATTAATACCGATTACTCGTTACAAATCTCTAATCCCCCCCCCCCCCAGCTTTTACGTCACTCCAACCACTAAGGAGGAGGTTTGCGATATTATTGGCCATTTAAAATCATCTCTCGTTCCTCATCCCCTTGGATTTCGACCAGACATTATTATTTCCTTGAAACATTCTGTAGCTCTTCCTCTAGCCGCTGTTTGTAACTACTCTATTAGCACGGGTGATTACCCACATGCTCTTAAGTTGTCTCTAGTAGAGCACTAGATGTAGAATATTGCTTTTTGCCACAACAATGGCGCCGAGGCAGGAGTTGTCGCTACTCTCTACATCTAGTGCTCTAGTCTCTAGTCGTTCCTGTCTTTAAGAAGGGCGACTCTAGACAATATAAAACTTATCGCCCATTAGGCCTTGCCAATTTTTTCTAAAATAACGGAAAAGCTCTTTTTTTACTCGGGTTTGCTGATTTTATTTTGAGCAAAAGTACATTACCTGAAAAGTTAAATGGAGAGAGTAGTTATTCTATATGTATTTGAACATGTGAGAGCCCTTTTTGTTTGCAAGCATTTCTGTATAATGAAATGAGCGACAATTTTTGAAGCGTTCTGTGCAAGGGTCCATGACCTAAATCTTAATCATTGCCAACATGGGTTTACCGTAGTGTCGAAACTGTCTGCCATTATCTCCTTGAATTTCTCTCTTCTGAGATAGCGCAGAGCAAGTATGTTGTCTCTATTTTCATTGACTTTTCTAGAGATTTTGATACCGTTCCAGTTCACATATTACTTTTTAAACTTAGTGCCTTTTACGGAATTCGTGGGTGACCTCTGTCCTTGCTCTCCAGCCTACTTTCTGATCGAAGATACTATCGGAGGTGCTTTCTCATCAGGGGAAAAACTCATTTACGTTTACCAGGAATCTTGGGGTCCCGCAGGGGTCGATTCTTTCACCCCTGCTTTTCAGTCTATTTGTGAATGACCTACCTTCTATTTTTACGGTCTTCAAAATTGTCTTATACGCCGATGATCTTTCCCTATTATTTTCAGGTACTGTACCAATATTTCCACTTTGCTTTTAGCTCTGAATGTAGCACTTGAGAAATTAAGACTTTGGACCTGTGATAACTTTTTAATACTCAATATTGATGTTTTTTCACCAATGAAATAAACGCAATATACCTTCATCTCTTCAATACATTATGGGAATTCTGCAATCTCTACTACTACAACTTTTACGTACCTCGGACGTAATCTATTATCGGATCCGTCTTGGAACGCCCACATTGATACAGTATTAACCAAACTTAACAAAAAACGGGTATTATCTCCAGACTTCACTATTAATCTTCTAATATTTTATTCTTGTTTTACTTTATTTGGATATGCTCAGCATTATGCCACGGAGTGATCTTCTGGGGTTTTACCACAACGGTTAATCTTACTCGTATACTTAAATTACAAAAATGGCTTTTCTTCACATTCTTCTTGTGTGTTCCACTATTTTCTCTTGCTGCGTATACCAACTATCTATCAAATCTATTTTCTTTCTCTATGCTCATTTATCTATAAAACCTCCAATTCTTTGCTATTATTGTCAACTCCGATAGTTATTCGGCGTAACTTTTATTGCCACAATTATAATACCCGTATTGCTAACGAAATAAGGCCACCAAGTTCCTCGTTAAGTTTTCGTACATTGCAGTCAACAATGACTTAATTGCTTAGATCGTCACGATTCCAGACTGGAATTTTCTTTTTCTTTCCTATTTTTCTTTATTATTATTTATTAAAACACATTTAACATCTGTATTGTAACATTTTAACATCGGAGGCATCGTGTTTAAATAATCCATCAGTTTTTCTTTAATAAATTTGATACTTGGGGTCTTTGTTACTGTTTACATATACAGTGGCTACGCTATGACCTATCTATTATCAGAATTATTTTTATATTTGCGGCGTAAGACCATGTAGCGAATGTACGAATAACTCCCGTAATAAGAAAAATAACCAGATTTACTACACTCCAAAAGAAAGGATCGACATGCTATAACTACTATCACTACCTCTGCTGGTCTTACCATTACTGATGGACTGGATATTAGTAACTGTTTTGCCCAGCATTTCAGTGAAACTGTCTCTACTTCTTTTAACACATTCTCGGAGAACTGCCTATCTATTGTCCCCCTATTGATAACCTCATCTTAACAGAGTTCACTGATAGAGATGTTGCCTACGGCATTAATAGATTACGGGCCAAGCCTTGCAATTCTCCGACAGAAGTTCCTTCCTTTATTCTCAAAGGCCTTCGAGATGTCATAATTATTCCTCTTAGGCGCATCTTTAATGTGTGGCTAAAAGCTGGCCACTATCCTAAAATAAGGAAGAATGCGGTTGTGGTTCCTGCCTTTAAGGGTGGTTCTCCCAAACGGACTGACATTGCTGACATTGCTATATCTCTATCCTTCCACCCACTGCCAAAGTCTTTGACAACATCATTCATAAATATCTTCTACAACATGTCCTTCCTCATGTTCCTGCATGTTAACATGGTTTCATTCCCCAAGGTTCCGTTGTGAGCAATCTTGTATCTCTCGCCACTCATGCTCATGATGCTCTTGACCACTGGCAGCAACTTGACGTGGTCTACTTTGATATGCAAAAGGCGTTCGACTCTGTCAATCACGAGTTACTAATTAAAAAATTGCGTGCGTATGGGATGGTTGATGGACTCCTTCGGATAATGCGCTCTTTCCTGTTGGATCGACAGTTTGTTGTATCTATACGACATCATTCATCATTGCCCTATAGGCCTCACTATGGTGTTCCACAGGGTTCTGTCCTAGGGCGTTTATTATTTTTTATCTTCACTGCTGAACTCCCTGAGGTGATTAGAAACTCCCATATATTGATGTATGCAGATGATGTGAAACTTTTTGATAACATAATAATTGTCTTAATGCTCACCTGCTTCAGCAGGAAATTTATAGTATATGTCGTTAGTGTGAGCAGAATGATCATGCAATTAATGCAACCAAATGTGACAAAAAAGACCAATTTTATCTAGTTCTTTATTCTGTTTGTGGAAATGTGCAAGTTGCTAAGCTCTGTGTCCGTGATCTTGGCGTAATCGTTGATAGCACACTTTCCTATAATTCCCATGTTGACTGTTCGTCTGAAGGCTTACAGAGCTCTTGGTACCATTGTGCGCAATGGAGCCGATTTTTTGGTGCCCTTCTACATTTGTTCGGCTCTATCGGAGTCTAGTTTTACCCATTTTGCCCTACTGTTCTGTTTTATAGAATGGTGGTTCAAATATGCAGTCTTGTAAACTGGATAGGGTGCAAAATGTTTTTCTCCGGTTTCTGAAGCGGAAATTCCCGAATTTTGATGTACCTTCAGATCTGTGTGCACTCTCAGACATTAGAATGAAGATTGATTTTGCCTTTCTTAAGAATGTTTTAGTAGGGAAGATGGATGCTCCGAACCTTCTCGAGTCCACTTTCATCCGAGTACCGTCTCATACTACGAGGAAGCCCGTGTTGAAGCCTTGGCCTCCTATTAAACTCAGAGAAGAATTTCGTCGGGATACAATGTTCAGAATTCATAAACTATACAATGAGAATTCTGATGTTAGTGATTTATTTAATTAATTTTCCTCGTCATGTTACTATCCTGCCTTTGTGATTATGGTTGTATTTATTGCTTGTCTTGTAACTCTCATTCTATATGCTCGATATTGTAGTTCCGTGTTGGCTTGTGTGAACTCAGTACATGTACTGAATTGAATTGAATTGAATTATTATTATTATTGAATTTTTATCTTTGTAATTATTGTTATATTTCTGTTAATCTGTATAAATAATATTGTGTTTTTCTGTTTATTTATTGTCCTTTTTTTTTAATTACGTTACTTCCCTTGTACTTGTATCTTAAATAACCCCATTTTGGGCCTTTGGCCTGTTGGGGGGGCAACATAGCGGCTTGGACTTCCAGTTTATTTAGTGGTTTATTCCCTGTTGTTGTTACCTATTATTATTATTATTATTATTATTATTATTATTATTATTATTATTGGTCCTGTTGTAATGGGCTTGAACTGAATGCGTCCAAGTCATTTGTGATGTCCTTCAATCGTTCCACTGCACCGTTTGTGTTTAACTATGTTATTAATGGTACTCCCTTGGTTAGAACGAATACTTTGAAGGATTTAGGAGTGGTTATGTCACACAATTGTTCCTTTTCTGAGCATTTAAATCAAGTATATCTGGATATTTCACGTCGCGTCGGCATGTTGAAGAGGTCCATTCAGTTCTTTACAGAGGCAAAAACTTTTTTGCTTCTGTTTAAGACTTTTGTGATTCCTAAAATTGTCTATTGCGCGTGGATCTGGTTTGGGGGCAATCGACAAGTTTTACATAAAATACAACGTAAATGCTTTAATTTTAAAGCTTTCATAATACAGAACTTTGGCAATCAGCTACCTTTGACGTCCGCCCATTTTCATAACATTTTTAACATTGCGCGTATTATTAGTATTTCACTTTTTAACATTCTTGTTGGTATTTTTCACGCTAAGTTGAGCGTAGGTTCTTTAGTGAATGATTTTAACTTTCAGAGTATTAGATTGACGCGTAGAGGCTTCGTTTTTACTCCCTTGTACAAATGGAAGACGTTTATTTCACGGATCGATCTGGTGTATAAAGTGATTACTAATTACTTAGATAATTTCAACGATGTTTGCTTTACGGCTTCTGATGAACTCCATTTTTCTCTTTTCTCATAACGCCTGTCTCTTTCTTCCTTTCTTCTTTTTTATTTTTTTTTCTATTCATTTTCTATCTAATTTTTATTATTCGTATATTATTTTATTATTTTTTATTATTCTCGCTGTGTTAATGTTATTATTTATTGTTTTATTTTTATTATTATTAATTTTTACATGTGGTTCATTAACCCCGTTTTGGGCTCAGGACTGTTGGGGGACAACACGGGGTCTTACACTCCGGTTTATCTGGTGTGTTTCTCTCCCTGGTGTTGTTACAATTATTATTATTATTATTATTATTATTATTATTATTATTATTATTATTATTATTATT
>JAHWFO010057708.1:36482-80489 GCA_023313115.1 Rhysida immarginata | reverse complement strand
TTATTATTATTATTATTATTATTATTATTATTATTATTATTATTATTCGTTTTTTATAACGGTTAATAAAGATGTCTTTGAACGGGTGTTGAACTCGAGTTGTTGGCCAGTCGGCGCTTTGATCAGTCATTTTTTCGGCAGGCTATATCCTGATCAAATCTATGGTATGGAGGATACTCAACTTGAGATAAATAATGAGAATTAGTATCCTATACCAAAATGTTAGAGGTTTGAGAACTAAAATTTCTCAAATTGTTAAATTTGTCTCGTTTAACACTAAATATATTTATTCTCTCACCGAAACCTGGCTCAATTCATCCTTTACCGATTATATGTTCTTTGGCGATGCATTTTCTGTATTTAGAGCAGATCGTTGTACGGCTAACAGAGGTGGAGGTGTATTGATAGCAGTTCCTTCCTCGATAGCGTCAGAAAGGATCGATTTTAAATCTTCAATTACTTCAATCGACGTTGTGGGGGTGAAACTCACCTTTAAGGCTGGAAGGAATAAAATCAATTCCGCTAAAAATTTACATATTTGGTCAATTTATATACCGCCAGCCACTTCCAACAGGTGTTATCAACAATTTTTGGATGAATTGGCTGACTATGTTATTACATTAAATTATCCAAGTGTTTTCACTGGTGATTTTAATTTTACTGATATAGTCAATACACGGAACTATAATACAATATCAATACTGTTAGACAAAGAGCTACTTCTTTATGGGCAGCGCATATAGGTGCACAGAATTTTAATACAATTTTGAATGTCAGAGGCGAAACACTTGATAAAGTTTTTGCTTCTGAACCAGTATTAGTTCGACGTATTTGTCCCTCTCTGGTAACTGAGGATCAATTTCACCCTGCTTTAAATATTATCAGTCGCGTTTCAGTATTAGATTCTACTCCCTCTCGAGATTTTAAGAGAGCAAACTTCCGTCAGATATATGATGAACTTTCATCTACCGATTGGTCTGCGATTAACTCGATCCAATCTGTGGACCATCTTTGGAGCTTTATTGTTGAACGCATTTCCTTCGTTCTAGACAATAACGTCCCGGTTTTTAGGCGGAATATATATAGATCGGAAAAGTACGGTTTCCCGAGCTGGATTTCGAAGACAACGAAGCATTTATGGCTTCAGAAACAGCGCTGTCACAGCCGATATAAACATTCGAACTTGCGCTCGGATCTTGAAAAATATAAAGCAGCCCGAAAGGATTTTAAAAATGCCTATAATAAAAATATTGCTGAATATTACGAGTCAACTGAAGTTGCCCTTAACGAACAAGCTTCCACTTTTTGGCACACTGCTAAGAAACTCCTAGGGAACTGCCCCTCTAATAAGCACTGGTCTAATAGTTGCTCAGCGGATGCTATGGTCTCGCACTTTGAAAAAATTATGTGCAACGATATTGACCCTCCACCTTTAGCTGTTGGTGCGTCGTCTTATTGGGATCGAATTTGCGGGAAGTTAAAATTACCGGAAATCACTCCTATGGACATCTTAAAAATCTCTTCGAGTATGTCAGCTTCTAGACTTGTACATTCGAATGGAATACCTGATTATGTGCTTAAGGACTGTTTACCTACGATACTTTATCCTATACATAAGCTTCTTAATTTATCTTTTAAGACGGGTGTTTACCCTAGTGAATGGAAGCATGTGAATATAGTCCCTGTCCCGAAAACGACAAGGCCTTCTTCACCCTCGGATTATAGGCCTATTACCATCGTTCCTTTTCCAGCAAAAATCATCGAGACGTTTGCTGCAATGCATTTATCATCATATATAGAGCCTTACTTGTTACAAGAACAACACGGTTTTCGGAAGCATCGATCGACTTCCACTAATCTCGCATGCTTCCTTCATCATCTGATTCCTAATATTGAGCGCAGAATTCAGGTCGATGCGCTCTATTTCGATTTCAGCAAAGCCTTTGATAGCATTAATTTTAAATTATTATTGCAGAAATTGAGTAGAGTAGGCCTGAATGATAACCTTCTGAACTGGTTCACCTCCTTACTTGTCGACAGATGTTTTACAATTCTTGACTCGAATAACATCGGAGTCAAGGGTAGGATACGGAGTGGGGTTCCCCAGGGCTCTCCACTCGGTCCGGTTCTTTTTAATCTCTTTATTGTTGATATTCACGATTATATTAAACGTTCTCGGGTAAATTTCTTACTATACGCCGACGACTTAAAAATTTCCTCTGCTATTCATAGTTGGGAAGATTGTCATGTTCTCTCCGAGGCGGCAGGTGCAGTCCACCAATGGGCGAGCGATAATGGACTTACCCTGAATGTATCTAAAACCTTTTGTCTAACCTATTCCAGGAAGGTGGTGAACTTTATTTATGATTACAATCTATTAAACAAGATAATTAAGAGATGCTATAGAATTAAAGATTTGGGTGTCGTATTTAGTTACAAACTGACTTTCACCGACCATTTGGAACAATTGATGACCGAAGTTAGTAAACGCCTTGGCATTTTGAAGCGTTTTACTAATTTTTTCAAAAAGGAGAAGACTTTCTTACTACTATACAAATCTATCGTTTTGTCTAAAATTCTTTACGCCATATGGATTTGGTTCCCTGGGAGTTCTCAGTTAGTTCAATATCTTCAATCTAAACTTTTGTCTTTCGGCTCCTTTGTTGGTCGAGCCTTACACCTCACGGACAAAGCTTCTTTTATGCTTTCGTTTAACCTCCCACCTGTCGTTAATACTGCTCTTTTGAACGTCCTGAGAAAGATTGTTAGAAGGCAACTAGATTCCCCGCACACATTGGAACTGATCGGTTTCCATGTTCCTATTGGTAACAGGTATAACCAGCCTCTAGTCTATTTGGGAAACACGAGGACGAAAGTATCTGCTCTCGAACCAGCTGCCAAACTAATTCATATTTATAACAATAATTATACCTCAATTGATTTATTTTCTTGACAACTATAATTTTTGCTTATGTGTGATTTATTTAACTTTTTGATTTTTAAACTATTCATCTAGTTATTAACTTTTTATATATCTTTGTTATTTTTAATAACCATATCGTAAGCTCAGTATTTTTTTTTTTTATTGTAATTTTAAAGCCTTTTAAAGGATTTGGTTATTGAAAGCAACGTTAAAGGATCTGGTTATTCAATATTTGGTTATTGTATCCATTTTAAAGAATTTTAATGCAACAATATTTTTTTTTTTTTTTTTTTGTTGCCTAGTAGCTTCGGGTGTGGCCTTCCGGTTTATCTGGCAGTTCCCCCTGATGCTGCCACGTCACTATTGTATTTTTTCTGAATTTAGCTTACTATTATTGTTTACATACTTTTTTTTATCAAAAACTGTCTTTATTATAATTGTTGTTTTTGTCCTAATGTCTGTTTTCGTCTTATTTTCTTTTATTGTCTTTTAAATATATTCTCATTAACCCCGTTTTTGGGCTTTTAACCTGTTGGGGACAACTTCGGATCTGGCCTTCCAGTTTATCTGGTTGGTTTCTCCCCGTTGTTGTTACATTATTATTATTATTATTATTATTATTATTATTTATTCCAGATGGTTGTTTGTTTTTAGTATTTATTTGCGTAAAATGACGGCCGTTTATGGGAATAAAATCATAATCACACAAAGAAACTCCGTGTTTACGCATTTAGGTTATTTACTCAATTGTGACGATTAAGAAATGAGTAAAGAGCGTTTTAATTGTTGGTAATCTTACAAATATGGAAACACGGAATTCTTTTGTGTGATTTTAAAGGACTGTCACTTTACGCAAATAAAATCATACAAGACCCGTCATTTCTTTGTGATACAAGACCCACTCAACTTTTTTTTTTTGCAATTTAGTACATGTAATATTTTTTAATAAATCAAATGTTTAAATCAGTTATTAATTAGTAATAATTTTGTAAATTCTTATACTAAGCGTTTCAATAAAATTAACTGATTATTGTTAAATATTTACGAATTATAAATAAACTTTATTAATTTCTAATAGTAATTAGTAACTTCAGGGTAAAATGTTGTGAATTTATGGGTCAACAGTGATGCTTCACTGCAGGGCGGATACGAAACAGTTGCTATGAATGAATTGTTCATTTGGGTGTCTCTGAGAGAGGCTCCACTGCAGTGCACGCAGTGCTCCCAGTTACTAAAAGTCAACTTTGCCAAATTTCGCAAGCACCTCGAAAGGTCATGAAACATAATACGTAAAAAAAAAGTTTCAACAATTGAAAACACGCAGCTCTACAGCGATACATGTAATGTGATTTTGTTTTGACTAAACGTGCTGCATCATTGTGACGTCGTAACAGTACTACTTATTAAAAAAAGAACTACATTGTTCTTTAAAACTTCCTCGCCCCTTTAAATTTTATGAAATGCTGGTGTGGATTTTTTTACATTTCCACTTTTGAGTTTTTCACATTTTCGATAAGGAACTTTTTGCTTCGATTGATGCATGGAATCACGCTATGTACATATTGTCCTTCCATTTAGAAACACCCTGTATACGTAATTTTTTTTCAAAATAACATATCTTCTCGAATCATACCAATTGATCAAATTCCGCGAAAAAAATATTTGAGTTGGGGAAACAAACACATTGGGCACCTTTATTCGGCCAATAAATCCATCTTCTACCGAAATTGCGGATATAGCAAATCAGAAATTTATTTAAGAAATCTTCGATATTGATATTTTGAGTATAAACGGTTGAAATTGACCTCGAGACGAAGTAATACTTCCGCAGTTTTCGTTTTGCTCGGGTCAAATACGATCCCGTCGATACGTTCGAGCGTGGCAGTCGTAGTCATGAGCCGTAATGGCCAGTCACATTATATAGACAACGGAACAAATATTCTGTAAGCCCTTGTTAGATTTATATTTTTTTCTAAAGTAAATATTTTTTTTCTTTTCAGATTTTCAGAAATTTTCTCCCGGATTAGACAACTTTAAGCATGAAATCCAATGAAAACAGAAGCGAGTATGATTTAAGTTCCGGTAATGAAGACGGTTACGATATTTTCGGTGAATTATTTTCCATTGTTCTAAATGTTTTAGCAGGAACTGTATCAATTTCGACCGAAGTGGAGAAAGATAGCTTACACTATAAACTATATAGTTCTTCAAGTGAATTATTTCTGAAAATCCATTGCAAGAAGGAAGAGGTTAAACATAAAGAGATACCTGAGCTTCTCAGTTGGAAGGATGGCGACAACCTTATCTATAATTCTCATCGACTTCCACGAGAAACTTTACTTGATTGCAATCATCTATATTTTCACGAGGCATCTTATGTTTCCCTAGGAAGAGCTATGATGACGATAGTTAATAGGATGATTTTAAGCAGTGAGCTTACTCTTTGCAGTAGTTATCATAAAGCCAGCGCTGAGGATGTGAAATTTATTATTGTAGATATTATTTTCTCTGTAATTTTAAGTATTCTCTGTGGAAGTGCTGTGATTTCGGCAAAAATCGATGATGCAGATTTAGAATATAAAATTTGTAAATCTGACGAGACTTTGACTTTAACTCTTGTGTACAAAAAAGCTAACTTGAAATTTAAAATATTTCTGAGGATCAGAAATAATTCATATCGGACTATTTCTGCTGCCACTTCGCCAAATAAAATCAACGTAGATCAGAATACAAACAAGCTGAATGACATAGTCATTAAGCCTAGCGTGAACAAAAGGTGCAAAGAAGTATGCCTTAATAAAACCCGCGAAACAAGTGACAATGGAATTAATCGTGAGGAAAATGTCTCTATAGTAGCTAGCCATAGTAAACACCGAGGATGTAACGAAAAGCAAGAGAGCAGTGATTATGAAAAGAACTGTTCAAAAAATAAAGCAGGCAGTCATGAGCAACATCACAAATGTAATTATTGCAATAAAACATTTAAATCGAAAGGGGCCTTAGGAGTTCACAAGGTTAAGCTGCATCCAAAAAAATTTTACAAGTGCAAGATATGTAATAAAAAATTTACTCAATTGTCCTACAAAGAAGCACACGTAAAGAAGAAGCACGAAGAAGTAACTAGTTATAAGTGTAAATTTTGTGACAAGTCTTTCTTTTTTCCGGCCTTTTTAAAATTTCACGAAAAATCGCACGTTAACAAAACCCATATGAAATGCATTTGTTGTGATAAGACTTTTAGGACTTTAGCATCCAAGACTAGGCATGAGACTATTCAACTACAAAAATCATTTAAGTGTAACATTTGCAAGAAAGCATTTAAAACAGAAGATCGCTTGAGCAATCACATGTGGTGTCACGCGGTGGAAAATAAAGAGCTTTACGAATATTTACTCACAGCGGAACCAATATCCAATTGTGAAAGTTTCATCAGCATAATTCCTTCCAGAGTTTCTAATGAAACAAAATAGCTTATATTTATTACCCTATTGGTTATGTTTTAATTAATAATAATAATAATAATAATAATAATAATAATGTAACAACATCACTGGGAAACCCGGACCAAATATACCGGAGGGGTACCCAGTGTTGTCCCCCAACAGGCTGAACGCCCAAAACGGGGTTAATGGAAAAATTAAATGCATAAAACATACATAAAATAAGTGGTAGTGAAATCATAAAAAATATAAAAAAGAAAAAAAAACAAAAGAAAAAATAAAATACCAAAAAAGGCAACAAATGGACCCATGTCTAACAAGTAAGAGCATCACTAACGAGGCTATATTTCAAAAATTTATTTAAAAATGAACGATTAACATGTATATAGTAATATTAACAAAGATAAAAAGAAAATAATAAATATATAATAGACATCTTAATAATTAAATGGAAAAAATGCCAATAGTAAAAAAAAAAATAATAATAAATTAATGTAACAACCTCAGGGAATAACCCACCAGATAAACCGAAGGGAGAAGCCCCAGGTTTCTCCCCTTATAGGCGAAAGCCTGCTGGTATGTAAATGTTGATAAATGCCTAAGTTAATATCAGAAGATTGAAAACAGGTAAAAAAAAAATTACTTTATACACGTAATTAAAATAATGAGTTAATGTTAGAAATATGCGTCCTCCATTTTTATTTCATAACTATAGTATTAGCAGAACGCAAAGAACAACAGAACGAATTTGAATAGCCATAGATATAGCCTTAGACTTTATACGATTACTTAACACACAAATTAAAATATTAAAAAAACAACATTTTTTCAATACAAGATAAAAATTTGCCAAGAAAAGATTCCAAAAAATTAAACAATTTACGATATAAAAAGAAAACCTGTATTGTATTCAAAGACAATGCAAAAACTTAGAGAGGACTATACTTCTGAACAAACATAGATTAGAAGAAGGTTTAGAAAAATACTGAATCAATCTTTCCATAGTTCCAAGTCTGCAATAAATATCCCGTGCAAGTGACTCAGTATGCGCAGATAAAGAAACATTGCTCATAAAGAACTTGTGGAGTTTTTAAAGTTTTAAACCCAATTTCATCGATGAAGACAAAGAGATAGAGGGTGGATTTTGCAGACATTCCTATTACTTTTTGATGGTCTTTAAGAATCCGAAGTCAGAATTTTAAATATTCAAAATTTTTTTAGTGCACCTACTCCCAAATCAGAGGCCATAGTCTTCCTTTTGAGGATAACATCCATCATAAGATAATCAAAATAGAAAGAAAAAAACCTTTCTAGTAAAAGAATTCACAAAAGATTTATCAGGATTAAGTAAGAGATTGTTCCTCAGGTCCAGATGTTCACATCATTCAAGCCCTCCTGCAGTAGAACAGAATCAGTCTAGACAAAGATTAAAGATCTTCAGTCAATCAGCATATAAAAGAAAGCCAATATTCTCAGACCTGACAGTACAGGGTAGATCCGCTATAAAAATGTTAAACAATATGGGCCCCAACGGTAAGCCCTGGGGAACACCACTACGGATGCGTATTAACTGTCACATGGACCTACTTCCAGTCCGCTAACACGAAGCGTAAAGCTTCTGTCAGTCAGCAGAGAGCCCGAGAATCCACTCATAAAATGTTTGACAAACCGAGAAAATAATTCAATTCAATTCAAATTTTATTCCATGTAAGAGAAAAGGAAACCAGCGACGGCAAAAGCCAAAATCCTAGGACCTTAGAACATAAAACAAAAAACAAAAATCACAAAAAAAAAACCAAACAAAAAACCAATCAAACTAACAGTTGGTCTACTCGTTAAAGCATCAAAAATTCTGCCTAAGAAACTAACATGATTAGATAAATACAAAACGGATTTTGACCGCGTTTTATAAAAACAAAAGTGCAAAAATTTAAAATTTTAGGAACCTTAAATTCCTTTTATAGAAAAGAAAGAAATCGGAATAAATCTTTTTCAACTTTTTTAGAGTTCAGGGAGCTCAATTGCCCCAAACACATATCCCAGATCTGAGAGAGGTTAAAAATAAGATACTTAAACAAGCAGATAAAGACCTCGATATTATTTAAAATTTTACCGAAACGAAAGGTAACTCCAAGACGTCTAAGAGAACAATTTAGAATATGCTCAAAATGATTCGAGAAAAGACCTCTCATCCATTAGCATACCAAAATCTTCATCACATCGTTCTCTATGAATATACGAGAGAAGATAAAGAAAGTAATGTCGCGTATTTTTTCTCGAAAATGACGGCAGATATGAGAAAATTGCGATATATAAAACTTAGTTTGGTTCATTGTTAAAGTTTCCTGTTAGTGTCGTGTGCATCCGCCAAGCACTAGCAACGTGACAGTCCAAACAAGATGGAGGTTCTCATTTCTCATCCAGTGCTTTTGAGAGGCGGAGTGTTGAGTTTTCTTTGTGCAAAAGGACTGAAACTAGTCGATATCCATAAGGAAATTGTGTCGGTGTACGGAGGTGATATCGTGAAGCTCCGAACAGTACAACGTTGGTGCAAGGCTTTTAAAGACCTGCTGGACGAACATCGCTCATGAATCCATGACTGACAGCAACATTGCCGCTGTGGAAGCGCAGGTGCGGGAGAACCGGCTGATTACCGTGAGAGAAATTGCTGCAACGTTGGACATTTCATATGGGACGGCGTACGACATTGTTCATGAGCAGCTCGGCTTTTTCGCAAAGTGTCATGCAAATGGGTGCCACGACAGTTGACGGCCGAACATCAAAGTGCTCGTTTCGATGCTTGTTTGCTGCATCTCACCCAATACCAGGAGGAGGGTCAAGATTTTTGGATCGAATTATCACAGGCGATGAATCATGGGTCCACCATTTCACGCCCGAAACCAAGATGCAATCGGCGGTTTAGAAACACACATCATCTCCCACAACGAAAAAGTTCAAAACTGTGCCATCAGCCGGCAAGGTCATGTCGACATGTTTTTGGGATTGCCGTGGTCTGATACTGCTTAAGTTTCTTCTACCGAATACCACTGTCAATTCAGAACGCTACAGAGGCACACTGAGGAATCTCCGAGTGGCCATACTCAGGAGAAGACCTGACTTGGCAATGGAGGACATCGTGCTGCACCACGACAACGCACGTCCCCAGACAGCGAAACGGGTCTCTGACCTGTTGCAGCGATGGAATTGGGAAACACTGCTTTATCCTCCATACAGCCCGGACCTCGCTCCCAGTGACTACCATATCTTCGGACCGTCGGAAGAAGTTACTGGCCGGTGAATATTTCCGTGACGACGACGACGAGGTGAAATCGGCAGTTCGCAACTGGTTACACATTCAACCGGACGACTTTTATCGACAGGGCGTGGAAAAACTTGTCCACCGCTGGGATCGTTGCCTCAATCAGCTCGGAGATTATGTGGAAAAAATAAAAGTTGAATTGTTCTATCGAATGTACAAGTGTTTATTTTTTTCCCGGTCACGATTTTAGAGAGAGAAAAAATACGCGACATTACTTTTTGATCACCCCTCGTATTTCCCATTGAGCAAGTATTGATGTTAAAGGGATTGGTTTTACGAGTAAAGGTAATAATCTTAGTTTTTTCAATATTACAGTTATTTTAACTTCATTATTTAAACACCCAAGTAGAGAATTAATTGATATCCATCTGTAAGGACAAGCAATGGTTTTTAGCTTTAATAATACGTTAAATGCCATTGTCATCAGTATGGAGAAGATGATTCTGAGATATTTTAAATGATAAATAATTTTTATAAAGAGTAATTATTGAATGTTCTTACGAGGATTTTTACTTGCCAAACCTCAGATGGTTAAATAACTGATGAAAATAGGAAAGAAAATTCATCATTATTTTCATCAATTATTTAAACATCTGAGATTTGGCGTGTAAAAATCCTCATAAGAACATCCAGTAATTACTCTAACGAATATTACGCCAGTAGGAAAGATAATCCCTGCCTACGAACTGGGTACTGCTCCAACTAGCCCTAAGGGCATGTACAGGGCGAGTCAAAAGTCGCAGTACACCCTGTTTTTTTCGAAAACCTTGCAGGAATTGGGAAATCTGAATATTCCATTAAGGCATGGGTGAGGTGGTCTATTTTTTACGGTATGTCCCGAACATGGCCGCCATCTTGAAATCGGCCATCTTGAATCTAAGTCAATTTTTTTTTAATGGAAAGGGGGTCGTGTGATATATCAAATAAGATCAGCATTTTCTGACAATTTCATTCCTGTAAACAGACTTGAAATAGCACTTATGGTTCAAAAATTACAACACATTTTGTTTGGAATTACAGGCTGGACTTTTCTCTATAAAGGACAGTCATTTAATGTGTTCAACACGGTGTCCCTCTTGGTCAAGGCACATTTGAAGGCACCAAAACCATTGATGAGGTTGGCTCGTCAATAGCACACTTATTGGACGGCCACTCCGTGCCTTGTCAACTACAGTCCCAGTTTCTCGGAATTTCTTAATTAAGCGTCTTGTTGTGTGAAATTGGAGGTCTTTTTGGGTGCCGGTTATTAAGATCTGCAGCTATGACACGGAAACTTCGTTCTCCAGACATCAAAATGACCTCAATTCTCTCCTCCGTGGTTAAAGCCATCTCCAGTTACCTGCTACAAAAAGAAACAAAACGTGTTGTAACTTTTGAGCCATAACTGTTACTTCAAATCTGTTTACAGGAATGAAATTGTCAGGAAATACTGATGTTATTTGATATATCACACGACCATCTTTCCCTTTAAAAAATCGACTTAGATTCAAGATGGCGGCCATGTTCGGTACATATCGTAAAAGATAGACCACCTCACCCATACCTTACTGGAATATTCAGATTTCCCAATTCCTGCAAGGTTTTCGAAAAAACAGGGTACTGCGACTTTTGACTCGCCCTGTAGATAGCGTTAATGCTTCCATGTCCGCAGTGGCGCACTTGGTTGGCGCGTCTGCACGATGAGCAGAAGGCTCCTGGTTCGAATCCAGGCTGTGGAATTTTCTTTCCTATTTTCATCAATAATTCATATAAATTAAGAATAGAAGTCATCTGTAATAATAAATTAAGAATTATTGTCATCTATAATAATAATAATTAAATAGAGAACTGTGTTTATAATAAAAATTAGGAAAGGGCTAATTGATAAAAAAAACATTATGATTAGTGATGAGTTTTGAGAAAGGGTCAACTTTCCCGAGATTAGTTCGCCAACGATGCCTCGTGTCTAGTCGCTGGTGGTATCACATTGCTCTACATGTATGGACAGTATAATAGTCTTCGAGCTTGCTCACTCTAATATTGCCGGAGAGGATATTATCTAAAAATTTGAAAAGGACATCCTTTGACATCACTGTAAGATCAAAAGCTTTATCCAGATCTGGCCTAAGAAAAAGACCAGGCGACTTGGAGCAAAGAAACTTATTAAGATTGCTCAAGTTTCTCTGTATTATATCAATCTGTTGATTAGGGTAGGAATGCCAAATAAGAAGTCCATAGATGATCTTCGGAATAATAAAAGTTTTATAAAGAAGAGCAAGAGTCATAGGGTTAGGGAAACACATCGAGGATGTTTTAAGCAGCCCTATTCTCCTAGAAATGTCAGAAGTAAGAGTATTCAGTATGACAATTAAATAAAAAGTCACTGGTAAAAATGTCACCAAGGTCAGAGTATGGGTTACGGCGCGGCAGGAATGAGACGGGGGCAACGTAATTGTTGAGAAAAGGAGCAACGCTACGTGAATAAGAAACTACACACGATTTGTCGACATTAATGCCTAATTCAATGGCCTGAGCCCCAAGCCAGGTAGCATTCAAGGCTGACTGAAGAAGAGCACAGTCTTGCCAGTCATCAATACCAGCATACAACTTTAGATCGTCAGCATGAATTAAAACACCAAGTTTATCGGAATCAATATATCCCACCAGATCCGCCATGAAGATATTGAATAATATAGGGCCCAAAGGAGAGCCTTGTTGTATTCTGCTGTTACTATTATAAACATGGTTGGACTGTTGCAAGGTAAATAAACGAAATTTGCGTCCATTTAAGAAAGAATTGAACCAGGCCAGCATAATGCTGCAAACACCCACAAACCTAAGCTGTTCAAGCAAAAGCATAATTAATGATGAAAAATAGGAAAGAAAATTCCACAGCCAAAGGTTCCTGGTTCGAATCCAGGCTGTGGAATTTACTTTCCAATTTTTTGTCATTAATTGAACAGCTGAGGTATGGCGTACGGTAAAACCCTTACTGAACATCTTATAATTTATTCTTAAAAAAAGCAGAATGTTAACGCTATCAAAGGCGTTGGCGAAATCCAAAAAATCACATCAACCTGACCTCTAGAATCAACACACCTGATCAGATAATAATCAATCAATCAATCAATAACTTTATTCCAAAAAGGAGAATGAATCCCATAAAACAGCTGTAAAAGCCAAAATACATAAAAATCCAAAGGGCTTAATGCTGAACAGAGCATCAGAATTTATACAAAACAAAAAATTTATACAATACATTTAGTAAAGAGAGAAAAAATCATTCTCAAGACATCAAAGTTCATTATACTGTGAGTAAGCAAATTATTAATAAAGCATAATTTAGACTTAACATAAAGTAATTTATTTTCCTAGAGCGTCTAAAACAATCCAAATTTAAACATACAAGAACTTCAGGAGCAAAAACTTTATTATTTAAAAGATTGTTAATAAAGCTAAAACATTCAATTTTATAAATTATCATGGGATCAGGGATTCCAGCTCGTTCAGATATGATTGTAAAAGAATAATTCTCCGTAATATTACCAAATTTTTGAAAAAGCATGAAATAAAATCTACTGCAGTGGTCGCCGCTTAATGTAGCCACCTTTAATATGGCCATCCACTTTTTATGGCCACTCCAACTCGGTCCGGAATTTTCTAACTGTTTTCTATATAGCATATTTTCGCTTTAAGTGGCCACATTCCGCTTAATATGGCCACTTTTTTCCAAGGTAGTTCGCGAATTCTACTTTTTCATCTCATCATACTCTGGATAAATGAACACTCCGCTTATAATATCCACATTTCATTTCCCTCTAAGCCAATGGGCACTGCTGCCCAAAAGTACATATTGTACTGATTGGTCAATTACACGAAAGCTGCAAGTGAAGGGACGACAGGAAGCGTAAGCTAAATGAAAAAGATGCTCAAGTTGAAGAAGTTCTTTTAGGTTAGTTTCAGTATGTTAGAAACAGAAATGCTCCAGTGAACGGTCCTCTCTTATCTCAAAAGGCTGATGAAATCGCAAAGGCATTAGGCCACACAGGCTTTAAGGCAACTGAAGGCTGGTTTCATCGCTGGAAAAACGCAATGGGCTAATCTTTAAGAAACTTCATGGAGACGCTGCTGATGCTCTTGTCTGTTGCAGCTTGGAGGGACAGAGAAAAAACTCCTCATCATTGGAAAGTAAAAATCTTCACGCTGCTTCAAAAATGTAAAAACTCTCCCAAATCTTTACGAATCGTTTACCAATGCATGGACGTTATCAGAGATCTGGAAACAACGAAGATTACATTGTTGCTTGGACTAAGATGGTCAGGTGACTTTTCAATGCCAGGCCTGCGGCATGCATTACTTTCATCAACCATAGTCGACGCAACATTTAAACATGGCCAGCCGATTGTTGACGCAAACACCACGGGCTGATTGTTCACACATGCAAGCAAACAAACATAAACCAAGTCTATTTCCTGTACAGCATATAGATATAAAGATTATTAATTTATACGTTTTTAAGAGACTTATTTCCAGTTTTAGATTTTTTTCCTCATTGTGGTAGTATTACACAGCTGTCTGTTAAATTTCAACTTTATAACTTACTAGCTGATATACCCGGCGTTGCTCGGGCTCTTTTTTTATGAAATTTTCCAATATCTGAATGTGAAAAAACAGGAAAAAAAAAACACATGAAAAACGCTTGCGTACTAAGGCCACAGTCAGCGGTGAAGAAATGTCAGATCAGACTATTGTATCATTTTCATTCTACTGTAAGGGCAAGTCAAAATGAATGCCCCAGTTTCATACTGTACTACGCAAAATGTAATCACTTAATTCATTCAAAACATACATAAATGCAGAGGTAATGTAATCACGTCTGTAATGTTATATTCGCCAATAGATGGCCTCCAGGTCCAACGACCATGACTGATTTGAAAGCCCCTATCACAGTTGCTATCCCAGCATCAATACATTCATTATGACTAACCCTTATTTGCTTCTACTTTCGAAACTACGTACATTTTTCGTCACCTTTTTTCTCCGGCACTCCGTCAATGTCACGGAAATCAAACACCAGCTCGATTTCCCACGTCGCTCGTGCTGGATTTCCAACCCGGGTTTTCTACAACACCGGGAGGAGGGAGGAGCTCCAGGCAACGCGTCAACAGCATCATCACGCCTGCTCCAATGAAAAACGAGAGCGGCAACGAGAGCAAAAATTTAAAGGAACGGTGGAAAAACAGGGGAGAGAGGAGCCAGCTTCGGACGGAGAAGCTTGCATAGGAAAAGGCGGAGCGGAGTAGAGACACGAGTTATGCTCGATATTAACGTCGACGAGGACAGTCACCCGAAGCAAGAATTGTGAGGAACCCCGAGCGAACGAGGCAGCAGAGAACTCGACGGTGAGCGTGACCTGCCGTAAAGCATCCAAGGGGGCGAATTCTGGCGTTCTACGTGGTACGAGTGTCGACGGGAGCCGGGAGTCCAGAGCGTACGACTTTGGAACGTTGTTCCCGAGCGAGCAGGTGTCAACCGAGAATCCGACAGTCACCATTCCTGTGAGTACTGAATTTTCGTTAGGCGGAAATGCCCGCCATGCCAGAAGCGTTTTCGAGAGCTTTGCTCGAAGGGAGCTTCGTGCCAGCGTAAATATAGGATGCGCCCGTCTTAATGCTGTTATCTGCAGTTCGAGCCAGATTTGGCAACGGGTAGCTAATGTTACAAATTAACGACACCCGACAGTTTGGAGAGGCGAGCTCATGCTTCCTTGGTTACAAACGTCCCTATTTAAAAAAATGTTGAAAGGTGTGTTTTCTATTATAACTCACTTGTGTTTGTTCTTTACAGAAAAGAGCGCAGGGAGAAAGCAGTGTACTCTTTAATTTGGACGCCTCAATTTTTACATTCCGTATTGATAAGACTTTGACTGTAGTGTTATAACGAAGCTTTCCCGCTCTTTGTAATTTGTGACGTTGGTGTTTGCTCCAAGTGTGATATATTAGATAGTGTCTGATGAGCCTAAATCTTGGAAAAGTGTAACGTGAATATATATCTAAAGTAAAAGTTTTTCTTGAACAATTTTTGGAATTGCTATTCCATGTGACTGTTTGAATATGTTAAGCAACCGGACTGGACTAAAACTTATTTTAAATGATATCTAACTAAGAAGTGATAATTTTATGTGGTGAGGCGTGAATTGTGTCTATAAGAAATTGATGCGTTGTATTCTTATTGTAATTTAATATGTTAATTAACCAAACGCCGCCCGGCTATAGTTTAATTACGCATTAAGTTTAAGTGAATGAGGTAGTTATCTGTCAGTTTAGCCCTTTGAGTTTTATTGTGATACAGATATGAATATGCCTATTTGTTCAGTACAATGTCGTAATTAAGTGTTTGCATTAATGGGTATTGTATTAGCTTTATGTTTGTCCTAAGGGTATCATGCTTATTACTACGGTAATGATTTAGTTATTTACCCGAGTTGAAAAGAACATAATTGATTTTTAGATTTGTTGTTAGTCTATCGAAGATAAGGTTTTTTTTGATTGTAATAATGTGAACCAATCGTTCTTTTATAGCATGTTAATTTGCAACTAGTAATTAGGTGGCTAAGTTTTGCCACTGGATTGTTTTTGTTTTAAGAAAGCTAGAGTTCTAGCTAAGTTCAGTGTTTTCATTTCTTTATTTAATGCCTGCTATTTATTTATTACAAAGGTTTAACATTTTTCATTAAAACTTATAATAATCATTTATCCGCCTGCTGTCATGTATATCATTTTGCAATTCTGCAACTTAACCATAACAGTTTACACGTGACAGTCAAGCTCATTCAGCTATACACAACATTCCAATATGAGCAAAGTCGAGAGGCCATCCATTGGGAGCATTTTAAAAGAAATCTTTTCGATTCTTGAATATGAATTTTAATTAAATTAATTCTAAGATATTTTCAGCTGTTCATTTTTTCTACATAATCACAATCAAATATTGCAAAATTTAATCTAAAAAGAGCCCGAGCAACGCCGGGTATACCAGCTAGCATATAATTATTTAGTACGAGTGCACTCAAAGAAAAACATGTTTGCGTTTTAATTCTGTTTATTGAAGTGCTTTTGGATACACGATATTTTTGGTTTTTCCGTCTGGTGCGTACACGAATAAATCGGAAGGTTTTCCGACGCGTGAGCAGGCCACATACAGCTGTCCATGAGAGAAGCATGGATTTTTCAAATTTAGTCCACACACTTGCAGCGATTGTCCCTGTGCTTTGTTTATAGTCATTGCAAATGCGAGTCGCACCGGAAACTGCACACGTTTGAATTCAAATGGCATATCTGTTGGTATCATTGGGATGCGTGGCAACAGGATATCTTCTCCTTTAAATTTTCCATTTAAAATTGTAGCTTCGATGATACTGTCCATTAGCTTTTTCACTGAAAGCCTGGTACCGTTGCAAAGTCGTGGTGGATTGATGTTTCGGAGAAGAATGATAGGCACGCCAATTTTCAATGTTAAAACGTGCGGTGGGATGCCTGGCAAGTCAAGTGAATTCAAGAATTCAGTTTGATAATTGACAACTTCGTCTTGATTCATTACAGTATCGATGGACTTATATGTTGTCGCTTCGCCTGGTATTTCGTTTTGAATGCTGAAGTTGATTGCATTGACATCATTGTTTTTGGCTGCTAATATAGCACGTGCACTGAGCCACTGATGATTTTTATAATTCTGTGCGATATTTGGGAAAACATTGTGAACCAATTCATCTGTGGTTTTTGTGATTTTACAGAAGTTGGTTGGCAATGTGATACATTGTGTGGATTCATCGATTACCATTTTTCCATTCCCAATATTCAACAATTGTTTTGCGAAACGTTCAGCGGATACATCATGTTGTAGTTGTACACGCATATTGGTCTTCAAAGTCAATTTCTGTACGTGTCGCCATAAAACTGATGATTTGAGGCATGCATTAAGTTCATCAGCGGGTGTTGAACGTGGTATAACTGGTAGAGTTTGTCGAAAATCACCAGACAATAAAATGAGTGCGCCACCGAAGAGCTGTTCATTTTCTCTCAAATCTTTTAGTGTACGATCAAGCGCTTCCAATGCTTTTTTGTGTGCCATAGTGCATTCGTCCCATATAATGAGTTGACATCTTTGGAGTGCTTTACCCATTCCAGAATTTTTTTTGATATTGCATGTGGGCATCTCAGTGATTTGCATATTCAACGGCAATTTCAGTGCTGAATGTGCTGTTCGGCCACCATCCAAAAGAGTTGCTGCAATACCAGATGATGCGATTGCCAGTGCAATATTTTTTCGTGATCGTATGGTTGCCAAAATAAGTGAAATGAGAAAAGTTTTGCCTGTGCCTCCGGGTGCATCTAGGAAATACAATCCTCCGCTTTGGCTTGTTATTGCATGCATAATTCTGTCATACGCTATGCGTTGTTCTGGAACCAATTTCGGAAGATTTGTTTGAACATATGTACCCATTTCGTCGACATCAAAGTGTTTTTCTCGTTGCAAATCACGATCGAAAAGGTCGTTCGCAGATCGATTCGGTGCAGCCATTCCCAATTGCACCAGTGCTCTGTTAGCGATTGCCACACATATGTCCTCAATCGAAACCAGTGCCTCATTATACACGTTTGGTGTGAATTGAATGTCCGGAGTTTGAATCGTTGCACGCAAGCGATGAAGGATGTCTTCACTCATGTAGTCTTTGTATTTTTCCCAAAGATTTTTTGGATTGGATGGGAAGCACGTTGTCAATATGATTGCAAATAACGTGCGTATTTGCTGTGGTTGAGCAGTATTCGATGCATCAGCGAGAGAAGTGTCCCAATGCGCATCGTTTTCAAGAAGATTTAATTTTTGGCAAGCTTCACGATAAGTGCAACATACTTGACCGTTTACTGTTCTCAGTTCTTGGAAGGATGTCGGTCCACGTACGTTGATTAACAGTAATCGCAAATAAAAGCATTCTGCATTGTTTGGGTGAACAGTATACAGACGGCCTAATGCGTCGGTCGAATATAAATTGGGATGTCCTTCAACTGCTTTACCTTGTTTGCGACGTTGAAACTTTTTCGCTGATGCATTCCACGTGTAGTATGTTGGCACTTCAGAGTAAAGTAGCGTCTTTGCAAACATATCATCCCGGCACAATGAGAAAAATGCAGTTAACGTTGTTGTTGGTGGTAACAATGCTCTTGCACGTGCATTTTCTGTTGTGAAGTACACGCGTTGTCCATTTTCAAGGTGCACTGCCAAATGAACAACTGTTGGAAATGATAAAATGCGCCATACCGCTTCATTGCTGCTAATGTAGCGTCCCAGTTGATATTGGTCGATTTCATCCATAGTTGCAGTTGCATTTCCCACTCCAAAAACTGCCATATCGCTTCCTTTGTTGACATACTTGCAAATATACTTGATTGATTTCACCGAATTGCAATACTCGACGTTGACGTGTGCTTTGTACGTTTTAGAGAGTAACGGTGAATAAGGTACAATCCAACGATTGTCAGCCTCAACATCATTGTTTCGTACTTTTAAAATGACGCTTTTGCCGCCATCTTCAGTTGATCGTCGACGATAGAGTGGATACCGTCATTGCCAGTTATATTCTCGGCAAGTAAGTTTCTTGGGTAGCGCTTCGTACATTTTCCATCAGACATGCATGGTGAATTGTTGTTGAGTAAGCCACATGGACCATGAATCATGTTTTTGGTGACGACTTCAAATAAGTCTGGATCAATGTCGACATCTGGTATTTCTGCTGAAATGACTTGATCAATTTGATCTGGTGTGACTTTTTCGATCAACCAAATCAAAATGTGTGCATGTGGCAATCCTCTTTTTTTGCCATTCAATGGAATACATCCAACAGCGTGTCTCTCCAAAAACATGATGCTTGACAATGAAATCCATTAAAGAATTCAATTTTTGCTTGAACACACGCGCGGAAATATCATGACGTTCCGATGATGATTGACCTGTTAACAAAAGTTCTTTTATTTCATCCCACGTAGGATTGCACGTGAATGTAATAAAGAAATCTGGGCGGCCATATGCGCGAACGTATGTCATTGCATCTTGTGCGTATTCATGCATGTGCCTTGGACTCCCTGAAAATGTGGCCGGTAGTATGGCCATTTTCCCCAAGTTATTGGTATTCACATTGCCATCATTAACAACTGCATCACGTAAATGAATGTACTCTTCGGAAACGCAACTTGGTTTGATTTAATCGAATGTAGAGGAGTCGTTCGGATTCGATTTTCGCATACATGTCGACAATATATTGATGGAACAATTGTCGGCATTTCAAGATATGATTTTCAGCGTTTTCACGAATCATTAATCGATATGAATAGTAATTCATAGCACTGACTTTCTTATTCGTTTCCTCATCTGTTTGTGGATTTCTCAATTTGATGTTGAAATGATATCCATCTTCTCCTTGCCAAAATAAAATCGGATATTGCAATCCGTCGTATGAGCGATGAGTTTCTGAGACTCGCTGAACATCACCATTTCTGCGATGAAGAATTATATCACGCGAGTTAAATTCTTCGCCAACTATAACGATCGCCACTTCATCAATTGTTGGTGCATTGTACTGTCTTTAGTGTTGGCCGACAGGTGTTTTGTCTGCTCTAACTACAGCTTTGAAGTCATCAGCTGGCATTTGTTCAAGGGCAGTTCTGAACAATCGAATTAATTCGTTATGTTGATCGAATAACGTTTGTAATGCAGCGACAATTTGATCTCGTTTAGTGTCCGGAATAATTCGACAACGTTGATCGATTTGTTCATCAGTGTTTCCCATGAAATAAATTTGAAGAAATTTGTGATCTGCGTTCGGAAGTGGCAGTAGTGATCCTGCACGATGATATATTTGCCCTTGCACTTTGAATGTTGGCATGTAATTCTCGCACACGATATTTGTTGCACCGAACGATGTCATTTGGAAACATGAATTATACTTGCGTATGTTTGCTAAGAAGTGTTTCGATTGGCTTGTGTTACCTGATACCAACGTTGATAATGGTTCGGGTGGTGAATGTAATTCTGGCAATTTCACTTTTCCACCCGCGCAGCACATTCCTGGTGTTTCATTCCTAAATTTGAGGGCACTACAATGCACGCATAATTTATCCATTTTTCCAATAACCACACATGGATGAAGACCATAATCATTTTTAGGATCGTAATGGAATGCAGCTAGATTTAAATTAGCGTGCAGTGTTCGTCTGGTTCGTGCAGTGCGTAATCGAACGGTTTGCAGTCTTGCTTCCCGTTGCTCGTGTGTTTCAGACGAACGGGCTTGAGCAGTACATACTCGAACGGTTTCCAGTCTTGCTTCTCGTTGCTCGTCTGTTTCTGAAGCTCGTGATGCCTTTCTTTTTCTTGCTTGAAGTGTAGATCGACCAATCGCTTTTCGTTTGGGTGGCATAATTGATTTGAAAGCGAAAGAAATGCTTTGTGGTGACTATTCTCTTCGAAAAAGCAAAAAAAATGCGTGTGATATGAGGCCAACGTTACAATAATCCGTCAAAAGCCAGGGATTAATGTGTGGCTGTTTCAACATCAGCCATCTATTGGGAGCATTTTAAAAGAAGTCTTTTCGAATTTTCAATATGAATTTTTACTTTTTTAATTCTAAGCTTTTTTCATGTGTTCACTTTGTCGGAATATTCACTTTCAGATGTTGCAAAATTTAATCCAAAAAGAGCTCGAGCAAGAGATCCGCTAGAAGATTTTAAAAAGATGGCTGCCATCTATTGACCGAAATGAAAAATTCATTAAAAAAAACATTCATTTTTATTTTCGAAAATAATTATTTTTTCGAAATTTCAGGTAAACAGTGACCTTCCTCTTGCTTTGAAGATGAAGTGTGCAAAGTTTCATCGCAATCGGATGAATGGTATAGGAACGCATACGTAACAAACAAACAAACATTCATTTTTATATATATAGATAAAACGTAAATAAATGAATGGTCCCAAGGTTACACGCTTTCTCTTCCCTGTACGAGTAGTCAAGTCCCTACTACCTGACTCCCGCTGCTTGGAGCTCAAGCTTTAAAAATTAATATCTTCAAAACGGAGCAAAACACAGTTTTGAGTTTTTTGTATTGTTTTTATGAAAGTATATGTAAGATAATAAAAATTTTTTAACAAAAAAAAATACCCACCTTTTGAGAAATTTGCATAAGTAAAATATTTTTATTAAATTCAAATATTTGCGCATGCGTAAAATAATTTAAAAAATTTCATATGGAATTTACAGTTAAAGAGCTTTCATACGTCACCAATCACATCTTTCTAAGTAAAATACAACCGAAGTTACAGTCCCTCATTTTTATGGAATAGATAAGGCCCTCACTCAAATTTCAAAAAATTTAAATGTCCGTAACTTCCATAAAAATGAAAAAAAATTAAGAATATTTGGCATTCATTACCAACTCCCTAGAGCAATTGTATATAACAAATTTCATTAAAATCCGAGAGGTCAGTGCCAATGCCTGCCTGAGCTGACGTGGAATGACCCATTTGCATTTGAGTGACTTTCCATGTTCAAACTTTCATGCGGCACATCAATACCGTCATCAGATAGTTCATTTGTCAGATTTTTTAACTGTTCTTGTGTTTCAGTGTTCAACAACAATTGGGAGGGTATATTAGTACCACTTAAACCAGCTTTAGGATCACTACCGAACAATGCTTTAAAGGGCGACCTTCCGATGATTCGGAGAAATGAAGCATTTTTTTGGTAGTGACAAAAAAAAAACAACAAACAACCAACAGACCATTTGGTTGAATTGTTGTCCATCATCCAAGAACGTATCATATTTTCCACCTCCTGATTACTGCGTTCGACGCTGCCCTGAGTTTGAGGGCGCCTTGGTCTACCAAGCACGATTTTGCAATCGGGCCACATTGCAACAAGTTCTTGTAACACTCTGGCCGTAAACTCTCGTCCATTATCAGATTGTAAAATATATGCAGCACCAAAAATCAAAAATATTTTCATAAGCTCCAGTGATACCTCATTGGCCATTTTCGTTTTCAATGGACGGAGGTTCAAACATTTCGTAGCATTATCTTGATAGTTGAGCAGTCATTTGTATTCGCCATCGGGGCAAGATTGGAAGTCAATTAAGTCAACTTGTCCTCGAATATTAAAATCTTTAGAGACAACAGGTTGTGTTACTATATCTTTTCTGGGAATATGTTTTTTAGTGTTGTATGTGGGGCAGAGCGACACAAATATTTCAATAGCTTTTTTTGATATATAATATCGGGTCTTGACACTATACACCATCTTGTCTCGACCTCCATGTCCACAATCTTTATTCAGTGTATTAAAATGCTCTTCCCGGGTATAATTCGTATTACAGGATCTTCAGAACTTTTTCTTTTAAATATAAAATACCGGTACTCTTTATTGCCTGTTGTCATTAAATCGTATTTTGATAGCCAATAATAAGACATAGAAGTCCTGCATTCTGTGTTAGTCATGGACACCCTCGCATTCTTTACATTAGATATTACTTCGAGGATTCTTTCATTAGTCCAAGGTTTTCGGAACGATCCTGAAAATAAATAATACGAAAACTTTTTAATAGTATTATTCACATACAATAGCAAAATATCCGTGAAATTACAATAAAATTACACAGTTCACAATTGCCCCACGGAGTCTCTTGAGAAGCACATGAGTCTTGATGTATCTCACCTTAACAAACATTGATGTTGAAAACGGGAAGTTTTGGTCAAGGCAAGAAATGCACTTTTCTACCACTTGTTGCCAGTGCATAAGGTCCATATTCGTTTGAAGGAGAACACATAACCCAACATTGTAATTTGGTCACACAATGATATTGGGAAATTATTAAGATATTCAGTGGTCCAATTCCCAATAGCAATCCCTTTACAATTGACGAGGTTGATGGTGCTCCCCGTCGAAGTACTAAAGTGATTAAATGTTTCTTTGAAGATGCTCAAGGAATATGCGTCTGACGCAAAATGCACCACGTCATCCGCATAGGCTAACGACCTGACGCTTATCTCTGGAAGATCGTATCCTCGAACATCTTGGTGGCGATTTAGATATTGTAATAATGGTTCCAAATAAAAGATGTATAACAAGGGGGAAAGAGGACACCCTTGCCTGACACCTTTAAACAGGCTGAAGGTAGTAGATATGGTAACCATTAATCGCCACACATGATGTGACCGAAATATACACTGCGGGAATAATCGTGGCAAATGTCCGAAGACGAAGGTGTCGAAAAATGTCAAAGAGGAACTCGTGGTTCACTTTGTCGAAGGGCTTTTCTTGATCAAGGCTTAATACAACAAGAGTTTGATGACGAGCACACGCCTCTTCCATCACACACCGAATCATAATTAGATTATCGGATATCCTGCGTGATGGAATTGAGCAAGATTGTCCGGGGTTAATAAATTCTTCTGCATAAATTTTCAGTCTCTGTTGAAAAATTCGTGAAGACCTTATAGTCCGTTTTGAGAAGGGTTATTGGCCTCCACTGGATACAAGTTCTGGACTCGGCACTTTTGGGAGAAGAATGATTTTCCCCATGGTGAAGTCTTGTGTGATGAAAGACGGGTCTTTGATGATCAAATTAAACACTTGTATCAAGAAAGGCCCAAGAAGTTTCCATGTCGCATTATAAACGGAGTATGGAATGCCATCCATATAGGCTGGACTGATGACGGGCGTCCGCTGACAGGAACTTCTTGTCTTCGGTAAAGGGACGAGAGATAGACAGGTCAGCATCCTCAGAAAAAGGTCTTAGCGCTTAAAACCACTGCTTCGTGACATCTGATGGAATGATTGGGTTATTAAAAAAGGATGAAAAATGGGCGTGGAAAGCTGACAAGATGTCGTGGTCAGAATTCACTTCCCCATTTTCCACCACCAAGCGATGACATCGTTTTTTGTTGGCACGTCGTCTCTCCTCGGCGAACGGTGCTGATGATAAATGCCTGACGTCAGTTGCCAAGGCAAGTTTGGCTCTGAGCACTGCGCCAGCAGCCTTCGGAATCATTAGAGCGTTAATCTCGCGCTTCACCTGACGTATCTCCATCTCGAACTCCTCCTTCGGGGTGGATACTTGAAGGAGCCGAAAGATCTCTTGCAACAAGAGGAGATGACGACGTCGACGACAAGCAGCATCTAACCCAATCTTCCGAGGCAAGTGTAGGAGGCACATTACGAAGATGTTTTTCGACAAACTGAGCGAACATTTCCTTGTATTCCTCTTCGTCGAGCAGAGAAACATTCAGAAACCAATTGCGATGAACTGCAGAACCTGTAGATGGTGCTGGAAACGGAGGATTCCATGACCACATGATGGCACTGTGGTCGGAGAATGAACATGAAATTATCTCCATTTTCCTTGGTGATCCAGCAAATGCCTTGTGTCAACAAGAAAAAGGTCCAATCTTGATGAAACATTGGGCCCTTGATGGAAAGTAGGCCCAGGCTGGTTGCTTTGTGAAGAGTGCGTCCATAAGTCGAACAATGCATTTTGCTGGCACAAACGATACACATGACCAGACGAAAAGATGTTGTTGTCGTCTGGATTGCAGTTCAAAATCACCAGCAATCACCACAGGCAAAGATGAACACAAAAAGTTGTTTAGTTCTCTAAAGAACGTTGGTTTCTCTGCTGTTTTACACAGTACATAGATATTAAGCAATCGGAAATTGATACCAGATGTTGAAATGTCCAATGGAATTACCTTGCACTCGCAGTCATATACACAGTTCGTAACCAGAATAGAGGGATTGAAGATGATGGTGCCAACCCCGTTCCCATTTGGTGACGAAGAGTTAATAAAAAACTGTTCATTGGCGTATTGACTGCGAAGACCTGGCAGGTCATAGCACTGTTGTATAGAGGCAAGCTTCACTTCTTGAAGTAACAAAATGTCCGGCCTGTACAGGGCAATGAACGATGACAATACCGATTGCTTAAAAGAGGAACCAAGAGAACGCACGTTCAGGGAGATAACCTTCATTGAAGATGTTTAATGAGGCAACTACTGACCTGTGTCCGGTTGAGACATGGGCTTCCCAGATGTTACAGGAAGCTTTGACGTTCTTCTCCTTGGAGATCACACGATAAGGAAGAAGGGCTGCGCTTGTGGCTCGCCCGGCTGTCTCTCTCGGAAGAGGAAGTAGCTTCGCTCTCATCCCTATTGCCACGATGCCGTCTGGACTTTTTCTTACGAAGACTCTTTCTCCTCTCAAGATGATCCTGCTGTTTGGGCGCTGATGGTTGCGAAAACTCAGCAGAAGATATCATCCTGGATGGTGAAGACGTATCGATGATCCGTGCTGGCTGTGATGTCGTTGACTGCGCTGGTGGAGGAAGTACTGGAAAGTCCTTCACTGAGAACACGGATTCTGCTCCTATAGAAACATCTACGTCGTCATCTGCAGAAGCTTCGTCTTCACCCATCGGAATATCGTGTGATGGCTGAGGGAGAGGTGTGATCTCTCGAATCTCCGGGTACTGGGGTGGGGGGGAGAGGACGATGGCCGCTCCCTCCTAGGCTCCAAAGGTAGAATTGGAAGCGAAGATGGTCGAAATGGTGGGGCCATCATCTCCTTCTGTTCCCGGGGAAGAGGCGGAGGAGTTGGTGAAGCATGGCTCTTCCGCGATGGTGACGATGTCGACGACGCTCTGGTCGGCACTGGTTACTTGGCCGGCGATGACATTTTGGTTTGCTGCTGGGGTGACATTTTCTTGGGCGTTGATGGAATATCTGCTGGTGCTGCAAACACTCCCTCCGGGCACTGATGGTATTAACTGACGATGCGGTTGCATGCATCGCATTTTTTAAGGAGAGGGCAGTCTTGTCTTACATGCGACGTTTTCTTGCAGTACCAGCAGCACTGCCTTTGACCCTTGTAAGACACGCGGATACGGTTCCCATGCATTACAAGGTAGTCTGAAATGTCCTTCTGAAGCTTCATGTCGATTTCGATGTCACCAGTCATCTGCAGGGGAGAATCTGGATGAACTGAATAGGCGACTTTCTTCACCTGCCCGTAGTCGGACATGTAGCCCTTCCGGTACTTCTCTTCCATCAGTGGTGAGGCGCCCCGGATGAAGACTGGTAAAAATGGCCAGACATGGCCAATAAGAAACTAAACCGAACACATTTGCAACATGTATTATAAATAGCCTGTTATGTCCTTGCTTAAAATAGCCTCGTGTCGACAACAACCACGGAATTCCTCTCCGACGGGTTCACACGACTAATCACGCGTTAGCGCAATGCGTGGAAGGGAATGGGGTTCTATGTCGAAAATTGAATAGTGCATTATATAGAGGACAAATTTATGTGTCTGGTAGAATTTTGAAAATCGGTTAAAAAATAAAAAAAGTTCAGCCAAGGAGGCACTACTTTTCGACCAACCCTCGTACATGTCGAATTTATTGACTCTTTGTCAGTGGATGTGCAGAGCTAAGGAGAAGAAAGCAGGAACGTATGGTAACAATAAAGATTTTTATTTATTGCAAAATAAAATTGAATATCATAAGCATAAACGGTAATAACTAAAGTCACTTCGCTTTTGCACAGTGGAAGATGATTAGTTAGAGTCTAACAGTCTGACATTCGCTGTAATGTCGAAACCCAAAACTGCTGGGTCGAGATTAAAGGAAATCACAAAGTTTCAAATTTAGCTTAATTATCGCCACGATAGTTCCAATTGAAATGTAGACGCTCAAACCTGGACGCCTCTACGAAGGTTATCTTTGAAGAAGCAAGAAACTCGACGATACTCCTAGATTCGTGAGAGATAGCTCCGTTGAAACCTTTACCCCTGTGGCCGCTGCGGATAATTAACTATAAATACCGCTGACTCGGATGAACTTCTTGTTGAAGTGTCGTTATTTTTGAAGACAGGTTGATCCAACGATCCTCCTGGAATCGTGAAGAACAGCTCCGTTGTAGATATCTACGCTGCCAGCTAATGCAGAAATTAAGAGACGCAGATAATGCCGAATCGGATAAATGCTTTTCCGATGGTGTCGTTATCTTTGAAGAAACGCTCTAGAAGAGATCTATGCTGGTCCTGGATGCTGCAAATATGCAAATCCTGCACGTCGATAGGATGCTGCGATGACACTCGATTCTTTTCACGGAGATGACACTCGCAGACTGAAACAAGAAGATCCTTATATCTAGTCGAAGCAAATGTAATAACTCACACACCACCAAATGCAGGCAGATATTGATAAGACGAATACTTATTTTACCACTTATCCCACACATAAAAATATGCAGTATCGTATCACAGATTAGCGATGCCACATTCATACGTCGACACAGATAAGTAGCACTAGATTAGCTAAGCACTCACAAATACCTCTGCCTTAGGGCTGACGAAGATTTGCAGTAAAGCAAACGCACTCTGAAGCCAAATGTGTAAGAGCTACGGAATCACTTCCGCCTCCTAGGCTTGATCAAGAAACAATTTTCACTCAATAGAAAACTTTAATTCAGTAAATGAACAGTGTGTTGTTTTGGCTTTCTTATACAGCCGCACCATCAACACACACCGTCCTTTTTAACAGCGCTTACTCACAAAGCACAAGAACGCTAATGAAGCATGGACTTTGCTTCGCAGCATAGGATCAACTCGACTCGTGTTTTTAATGACTTAATGGTCTATAACGATTGACGATATCGAGAAATTACACTATAGCAAATATCGAGCTATGCTAACACAACCCTAAACAGAACACTTCACTTTTACAAGTTGGCGCTGCATCTCTAGCACTGAATATAAGAAGCAGGGTGCGGTGAAAAACACTCAATTCTGTCATGTAAAATTGGCACTGAAATTATGGACGAGAAAAAGGCTTTTAGCAACTTTATAAACTCTCCATCCATTAACTAGAACACTTTCACACAGAAAGACACTTGCCTCTTTGCTTCAAACCCATTACACAAAGAGAAAATTCGGAGTCCCGGCGTATGTGCACAAATTTCTCACAGAACTCAGAATGTCTCTCAAAGCACTCACAATTCTCAGATTAAATGGACGAGAAAGGAAGTAAATAAGTCGGGATAAATCCTCCCGTTCCCCTTGAGCAATAGTCACTCAATGAAAAGGGATATACCCCTATTACATCTTCACTTTCGACGAGTCCATCGGCGTCATGCCGGAAAATTCTTTGAAAGAGTTCTAAGCGTACAATTTGGCTTCCCATGTGTAGCACCATTAAATTGCAACTGTTGCTACCGTGCAGCCACCAAATAAGTTCGATTAAAAGAAAGTTCCTATCGTAATTTTCCAAACGTAGAGGAAGAGACGTTTCTCCGCATTCACTTGTCGGGCGCCGTCCATTCGTCGTTATCGCTATTGTCGCGGTAGAAGGCAGTTCGTCTCCCTGCCTTGACAAATTCTCGGATGTAACTTCGCCGTTCAAATAAATGATGGCTCGTTCGACGAGCGCTATTAGCTGACTCTCCCACTCGTCCTCTTGGCTACCTTTTCGGCTGCTGCATTGCCAGTCTAAAGTCTCCTGACGGTAGTCGAACTCGATTTGCTCGCCGGCCGCTATCACAGTTTCTTCATCGACTCTCCCGTAGCCCTGCGACTCCCACGCTGCCGTCTCTTGCTAAAGGCGGTTTGGAGAACACTTTTGGTTCATCCCCTCATTACCGCGGAGATTTTGTCGATGACTTCTGTCATAACTCTTGTGGCTCCGGTCATGAGCATCGAACTTATCCCGTCGCCGCCAATATCTTTTCTGTCATCGTTCTTGTCCTATTTCTTACGTCATCCGCTCTTTTCGTGTTTACCGGTCGCTGATGCCGCCGAAATCCACGTGACACTCTTGTTTGCTTGTATGAATGCTAGGGACATTTGTTTATCTATTAGAAAAAACTTAATAAATACATCTTAAACATCATAATAAATTGTCATAAAAAACGTCATGGCACAGTTTAAGGAGTCCTTAAGTTTCTGTTATTATAAATAAAGCATGAGAAATAAAAAATAAATTAAAGTTTGGAACAGAAACTCTTAATTCGGCTTCACACTAGATGTGGTGAGTGGAATGGTGTAAGTGCTACAATATTTATATTGTATGGTAGACCACCTATTGTCTGCTTTCGATCGACGTGAACTTTGTGGATCTACTCCGTCGATTTCAATGGTCCATTGGAATCCACTGCCTTGGGGAAACCAGTGAAAGAGAGCATCACTTACAGGAAGATCACTATCGTCGTAAGGCCCCCAAGAACATTGCCTCAACTGTTGGTTTCGAAACATCTTCGAAATAGCTTCCAGTCCTCTCTGGCAGTAAACTGAGTTTAATCGAGTGATATCTTTATACTGAAAAAGCAATTCGCTCAATAGAAACGGGGATTGTCCTCCGTTCGATTCTGGAATTCTCTTCTTTTTTCTCTGCTCCAAACCTACAGCAGCACATTCCATTACATTATTAAACAGCTGGATATTAGTTTTGTTATCGAACAATTCAAATATTCGTAAATTTGTCAATGAGAACAGCTGAATGAGGCTGTTTTTCATTTCTAGCAAAAATGAAAAATCGTCACGGAAGTATAGAAATTTCATACTAAGCACCTGTAAATGAGACAGCTTGGATAAAGAACGAACACTTGATAGAGATGAGTCACTGTCTAAACTGATACGATCTATTTTCAAATAGAGTTCTTTAATTTTCATCAGACCATGATCACTATCGTCGACTAATGAATTAAAGAAGCGACTACCACAACACAGATAGTGAATGCTTTCTAATTGTCGCAGAAAATGAAGACCATTCTTGATATTCCAGCTACATAGAAAGGTTGCCTCCTCAAGTGAAGTCTTATTTTTAGTTTCACTTTGATTTAAAAGAGTCAGTGGTTCACATAAATGAGACGACTTCGTGTATAATGAAACATTTTCTTTTTCGTCGTTAAAGCAACTCGAGTCAAAAACGGGAGAAGCGGTATTGTAATAACTGTTTTCGATGTGGAAGTAGTTGATCGTATTCGACTGAAGTACCCAATAAAATAATTCTCCTAAACTGTCCTTCAGGTTGTTTAATTCTTTTTCACTTATCTTCCGTAAATTGTTTATCTCAAGATATATTCCCTGTTTTATTCTATACTTCTTAATTAGATCAATCAGCAATTCGAGGCACTGGATGGGATCATCTTCGTTATTAATTGCTAATTTCAGTCGATCGATCGTCCTCGGCTTCTCTCGCCATCGACCTCTTGTTAACTCCTCATAAAGAGAAAGCAGAATGTGACCATTAATATCATTATTATTCAAATCATTAAAAATAAAATTGAGATGGTCAGCTTCCTGCCAATCAATGAACTCTACTGTAGGAGTCCAGTATTTAATTTGAAAGTCTCCGGGTAACAGAAGCGAAAGAGTCTTGCACTTGGGCCATTTTACTTTGTTAATGAGATTTTCCTCAAAACCTCCGGGTCTTAGCTGGATTACAAGATGATTGATCATGACGTCATTATACATTCCGGTTGAGGGAATGAAATTCAAACTAAAAAACCGATGAGTTAAGTTAATTTCATCGTTGTCATAGGATAACATTATCAACCAATTAAGAGATTCTTTGTCGAATGATGATAAAATGAAAGAAGGCGGAAAATGCAGAAGGACGGAGTGTAGAAAGGTGTCTTTGTCTTCGACTTCAGAAAGAATATCATTTAAACTAGGATCTCCTAACTGTAGCCAATGGGAATGAGAAATGAGTGCCTCAAACACTACGTAAGCTCGACTGTTCAAAAATCCAGCGAGGAATGCGAAGAAAAAGGTGCCACGAGTTAGATGAAGACCTCCTTTATTTGCTATTCGCTCAATTTCTTTCTTCAATCTTTCGTCATTGACATCTCTATATTTTCTGAAAACATGGAATGCAGCCAGATATTCCAAGAATCTTTTGGAGACTGATTCATAAATCATGACAGCTTCTCCTCTAACAATTTTTGTCGTTTTGACGAAAACGGCTAATTGGAGAAATAAGTTATCCTCTTCGCTGGTCAGCGGAATTTCATTTTCTATGAATGCTAATTTGTTTCCTAAGAGAAATTCCAGAGATAATTGACCGAATCGATCGAGTGTGTGCAGGAAGTTATAATCCTTTGTTTTGTCAAGAGGTGAATTAAAAATGTCCATTTGGTCTCCTTCTCGTAGTCTTCCTTTTGATACTAATATTTTCTTGCTTATTAAATTGAATAAATTTTTGAATAGAAATGATTTTGACTTGAACATATCAATGTGGCTGTCCATCATTAAATTTGAAAGCAAATCGAGAAACCAAGGTAAACGACACTCATCTTTTAATCCGATTCTGATGCTAAGATCTGCAATGACGTTGACAGCTATAGAGGATATTGAATCCACTTGTGATGTTAAGAACTTCTCAATTTCGTCTTCTTTGATTCCTTTGATTTCAACTCGTTTAGTAAATGCATGTGAAACATTCTCCCATGGAAAGCAATCACTCCTTGACGCTACGAGAACGACCGTGTTGGAATATAATTCCCGTGCAAGAAGTGGAAAGAGTTTTCTTCTTTCCTTCTCGCCTTTCAGTCTATCGTAGTTATCCAATATGAGAAGGACTTGGTGTTTCATTATGCACCGTATTATTTCATTTGCAGACAATTCTTTCGTTTCAAACTGTTTCACAAAATACTGAATGAAGGAATTGTATAAATGTAAATATTTTAAGTCAATAAAAAAGACCAATTTGAATTTCGATCTGACATAAGAACTCCTAGAAACCCAATCATGCACTAACTTCTCGCAGAGAGAAGTTTTACCCACTAACGGTGGACCTTCTATCAATATTCGACGAGGTAATTCTTCGTCAGTGGCACCAAATAACCGTTCAAAGCTTACAGTTTTGCATGACTGTGATTTGCTAGTGTCTATTAAAGTTTGAGGGTAATATGTCTTAGTCATTGGGAAGTTATCTTCTTTACCAGACGTTTCCTCTTGTGGAATAAATCGTTTAATTGAGTAAGTTTCTTTCAGTTTCTTCTCCATTTCTTTCAATATGCCTAGTTATTCAAAAATAAAAATTAAAATGAGTTAAATTTTCATTAAAAGGCGTGTTTATATCTAAAGCTTAGAATCTTTTATATGTATAATTTCTCCATTCATTCTCAAAATAGTTGGAAAATTTTGAGTTAATGATTTTTTTCAATGAAAAACGAAAGGAAAAATTCTCCAGGTATCATATGCCCAAGGTTCCTGGTTCGAATCCAAATCGCAGAATTTTTCCTGTCTTTTTACATTGAAAAAATCATTACCTGATGTTTGGAGGTTCATCTCCAGTATATATTTATTATTTATCTGAGATTTGGAGTTGATGGAAGCAGACACTGTGTTGCATTGGATAGCTCTGCATTATCTTAAGATTAATGGAAAATGAACCTAAAACACCAAATTTCTTATGTGTCATCGTTAAATACCACAACCAAATATTAATCAAGTTAGTCAATAACAATCAGTGGAATGCAATTGCAAAGGTACAATAAAAAAGTCAATGACAGAGGAACGATATCATTTTCTACAATCATTTTTCATCTTGCTATAAACGAGAGACTCTTTAATACTAAAAGCTAAGTGACCGTATTAATTCCACCTTTAAGGGCATTCATAAATAAACCTGCCTTTATACACAGCGTGTTTCGAAATAATCTGAACAACTACAGCACGTTCTATGAAGAATACTGAGACGGATATAGGAGAGAAAGACGAGATACAAAAACCCTGGAATACAATAAATAATAGTTATTAATTAAAAAATAAAATAAAATAAATAAATCAAATTAAAAAGCTGGAGTTTCGGATAGATATTATCCTTTATCACAGCAAAAAGGATAATTCTCTAATATTCACTTTGCTTTTAGAGAATTATCCTTTTTGCTTTGATAAAGGATAGCCTCTATCCGAAACAAAAGACCTAACCAAAGACCTTGAAGATGTGCATTCGCGTTGTGAGTGCAAACCATTGATAAGAATATAAGCAATGTGAATGGGCAGAGTTGGATTACTGCATTGTCATAATTCACATGTTACTCATTGAGAATTAATTTGAAGGGTTTAATTATATATGTGGAAAATATATCTTATTTTGACTATTTATGAAATAAATATAAAGAGGAAAAAAAGTTTTTTTTGCAAACCACGCTTTTATAATGTTTCATTAACGCCCGTATTCACCACGTTTTAAAATGAGTTTAAGCATAACTCGTATTCACCGCGTAGTTAAATGCCGCTGAGTTAAATAACTTCCTACGGCCGCTTAAGTCGATCTTAGAACGATGCGCGTGCGCAGTTTATCTCCAGCCACTCCGGCCAAAGAAAATCAACACGGAGGACGATATGCAGTCTCATCTTACTTTGGAAGAAGTTTTGTTTCTAAACAAATTCATTCGTCGCAAACGATGAATCTAATAAGAAAAAAAGGTTATCTACCTTGTACAACTTGACGAGGTTGATTTTCGAAAGCACTATCGGTTATCGCACGAAACTTTCGTGAAAGAGACTAGCAAGCGCGTTGCTGTTTAGTCGCCATAGCCATGCTTGGAATGAAATGTGACCGTGACGTCAGCTCATATACGGGACATAGGTCACCAATAGCTGCTTAACTCGCTCTTTAGCAAGTGAGGCTTGCAATTTTAACTTGGTTTGAACCTGATTGGTATTCTTCAACATTTCAAGGCGGCAGCTTGGGTAAGCCGTAGCGTAAACTAAACGTCGTTGTGTCGACTTCTGTTATTGGTTCAAAGTTTCTGACGTCACGGTCATATTTCATTCCAAGCATGGCCATGACGATAAACAACAATATGGCAAGAATGTCGTAACAACAATGTGGTAAAAATAAACTTACTTTCAACCACGGTCTATAGAAGGTCTATATAATGATCGTTCAACTCCCGTCATTTTCCATTGTTAAGGCACGACCTACTGGATACACTGGATTAAGGGAAGCTAGGGAATTCAGACTATGCGGCTCCTAGCGTGATCTGAATTTCCTAACTTGTAAAGTTATTTTATTTATTTAGTTGATGCCCAAAATTATTAGTGAGCTATGTAATGCATTCAATAGTTGGATTGTCAATTATTTCTTTAAGGTTATGTAGAATACATTAATTTCGGCAGTATTATGCCAATAATTCCGGCTGCATTGAAACTGAAAATGAAACTAAATTTTCTAGCACACGATAGGGCAGCCTGCGTGCTTTTTTAGTCCGTTTTTTCTGTCGAGAGCTAGAAACTTTAGCTTCATATTTCAGTGGAGTTGGATGACCATCTACTATCTAAAGACAGAAAAGCCAATGGTATTTGTGTCGGACAGAGGCCGGCAAGCCTGATGCTGGGTGCCCACTTAGGGCGACGATAGCGCGACTCTGTCGCTTTGAGTCATATGCGCATGCGCAACAAACGCCAGGCGATCAATTCGCTTCTCGGTGCCCACTTGGCGCGACGGCCGCGTGACTGAATGCGCATGCGCTATCTACGCGATCATTTCGTTTCCCACTTCAAGATTTCGTGCTTCCAAAATCAGAATTGGATATTTCGTGCATACAGAATTGCATATTTCTTGATATCTTCAATCAAATTTTCCGTAGCGATATCCGACCATCTCGAAGTAGGTGCTGCCATGATTGCATGTGCCACGTGATTCGAAACTGTTTTCTGATTGGGTGCGATGGAGTCGCGCGATCGAAAAGCTCTGGCATGCAGAGCTTTTCAATCGCCTAACTATGTGTCTTACGTGAGCGATCTTGGAGAGACGCGAGCGAGCGGACGAATTGAGAGGGAAAGTGAGCGAAGGAAAGAGAAGCGGACAGTGTGTCTTACGTGAGCGAAACATGAGAGCGAATTCAGTGCGGCGATCTAAAGAGGTATTACAGTGAGATCAATCAGATTATTTTTTGCCAGTCATGCTATCTGTCGTTTTCTGCTAATGGAAACTCCTTTTGTAAAATTATTAGAAACGAAGAAGAAAAAATGGAATTGTATTTTATTTTTTTATTTTATTTTACTTTTTTATATTATTTTATTTCTCCGCATCAAGAAAACCTATCCAAAATCACCAAGGCATATTTGGTGTTTAGCTGGCGCTTAACCCTCTTTATTTGTGGAGAATTAATTAAGATAAATAAACCTCCTTTTTGAGAAGTCAAAACCGCCTTTGAAAAATTACTGCAAACGGGCTTGATGCCACGCTACTCTATTCTAAATAAATTTCTATTCTAAATAAATAATAAGCACTCTCCCCAGGTCATCCAACTCAAATATTGACGTAATATTGAAGAATTGACTTTATTATTATTAATTTTTGCGAATGACTGTAATAGATATGCCTTCAAAGCAGTTTTTTAGAATCAATTTTAATGAAGTTTTTCAAACACAAATTTAATCTTATTAACAATTTTTCAATTTCTATTTCACGCAGTGGCGAATTTAAGGGGGTGGCTACAGGGGCTATATCCCCCCCATTGGTCCTAAACTTATATCAATTAGATAAATTGTAAATATTTTTTATACTTCATTAATTTTACAAATTTACATTTACAAACTTCAGTATAGGAAAGACCTCAGGACCATCACTTCCCTGGGGAGGGGGGTGGTTATTTGAAATAACTTATAACATATTAGCCAAACCACCTGATTAGCCCCCCCCCCCCCTTTAGCCCCCTCCTTGACCAAGTTCTAGATTCGCCACTGTTCACGTAATTAATTTTTATTTTCCATTCTCAGTAGTTTAAAAGATGGTTATGTTAATCTTCATTCCTTTGATCCCACAGATATGGTCTTTTTTGTACGCAGGAAATCAAGTTTCCCTCGACCATTATGGCAGGCACCGCTTCGTTCGCGTGAAAAAAACAAACAGGTTTGTTCTCCGCGCCCGCCTCTTTGCCGCCTCAACCTCTCGCCGCTAGGATTCGCTCACGTAAGACACTCTCACAGAAATAATGCGCTTGATATTTTCGCTGCGATCCGCTTCGCTCCAAGTTCGCTCACGTAAGACACTAGCGGCTAATCCTCGAATTCCTCCGACCAATCAGAAGCGTCAAAAGGGAAAAAAAGGTTTCAGTTTCAGATTTCCAATTTCAGAAATTACTTTGGTCCCTCCGTCGACGAGCCAACATGGCAGATTCGCTTCGCAGTGTAGAGAAATGCCATGTGTTAAGCACTTTTATCTTCGCATCGAGCAGCTAATATAAGATAGGATGAATATTATGAATGACGCCGACAATTTGCAAATCAAGAAACGCCACATTTCCTTTAAATTAAGTAATGCGTATCGATGCCTCCACCCCCCCTCCCTCCCCAGGCATATTTACTCATTCTGCTCTGCTCGCATCGCTCTATATTGGCTCTTTTGCAGTTTATTTCATGTAATCTTATCGCAGATTTTACAATTAATGCTACAAACTTGGAAAAATTACAATTTATTACAATTAATAAAACTGCTGTAATAATATCGGCTTCGAAGTATTAATAATAAATAAACATAATGAATATTCATAATAATAATTAAATGAAGTATAAAACCAATACGTGAGGATAATATTAGCTATAAAGCCGTATAGCTAATCAGATAATGAATGAAATCTAAAATATAATTAGAAATTGTCTTTGATGATGTGGTGCGATATCTGGTGCATTAAAAATCTTGAAAAAAATAAAAAGCTTCTTTTTATTTACGTAGTGCAAGAAAACAAGTGTTAAAAATCGAAAACAAATTTCCATTACACCTAGGACGAAAATAAAGGTTACACTAAAGTGCAAAGCTGAATTAAACAAGATAAAAGTAATAATAATTAAACAAATCACACTGAAAGGGAAATTCATTTTAGTAAAATTATTTTATTAAATTACGTAATCTTGTAAATTCGTAATTGAATTAATTTTTTCTCTTTTATTCTTGTTCTGGAAAGTTTCAATTAAAAAAATTAACCTAGCCAGATTACGCTATGGCAGAAACTGATTAATATTAGCAATACTAAATGACAAAAACTCATTTTCTCTAGCATTAGCAGTTGTTTACACAAGAGATGTAACAGATTACATTTTTTAAACATCGATGTTATTGTTACGATGAATCTATGTTTTTCCTTCCGATGTTACCGAAATAACTTCACTGACTCCGCCAGTAGCAATTGAAATTATCATTCTTGCCACTAGCAATTGAAATTATCAAGGAAAAATTGAAACTATATTCATTTAACGTTGTTTTTGCAACTGAATATTCTACTGAAAATACTACTACAGAAAAACGTCGATGTTTTGATTCGATATTGCATCCCTATATGCTTATAGTTCCTCAGGTCATCAGAAAATACATTATGAATCGCTGTTCATCTTACATCATGGCCTTCGATATATTAGTTCTCCGCAAAGATAGACAAAAGAGGGTGCAACACGTATGTTTGTTTCTGATTGGTGGGAGGAATTCGAGGATTAGTTGCTAGTCGTAAGACACACCGTTAGATGCGCCACAGAATCGCCCTCGTGACGTCACTCTGCGCATGCGTGCTTCACAAAGCGATAGAATCGCGCTATCGTCGCGCTAAATGGGCGCCCAGCATTAAAGTAGTTCCAAGGACGCGACACCACACGCCATCTGTTGAGAGAAATTTCAACTGTTTAAATTTTAGCTAAGGAAAATTAAAACTACCTTTAAAATTTAGCCAGAGAGTAGAAATTAACCTAAAAGTTCCTCTAGCCCAACCACAGATTAATGGTGGCAACTACAGTGGTTTTAGCCATTTGAACTAACCTAACTGAATAAATACATATCCCAACCTGTTTAATTAGAGGGGCGGATTATCTCCCCCCTGACCAATCACTGGTGGCAACCACAGTGGTTTGTGGCTATTTGAACTACTCAAGTCCGTAAATCTTCGATATCTGCACAATCGCAACCGCAAGTCCCACTCTCGGCCCTGCGGGCCTCGCTGGTCACTGTTTTCCGTTCTGTCTACGACGTCCCCCTCCGGGGGTACATAACTGATATATACCCCAACCTATTTGGTTACGGGAACAATTGCTTCCCCCCCCCCCCCCGGCCAGTTACAGGAGGCCAATGGTCACTGTTTGTTTCATTGGCCACAGAAACAGTTGGCAGAAAACTACCGGAGCTCATTTTATGAGCCAACCTAACTCAACCGCACCTCAGCTAAACTAAACCTAACTTCAACCAAACTAAAAAAGCTACCAGCCTAACCTCCGTCAACCCAACCCAAACAAAGACGGAAAGGCACTCCAAATAAAAAAAAAAAAAGCTGACTTACCTTCAAGACTAAGTTCCTTTCGAAAAATACTGATTATCCACAAAGCCAAAAAAAGGGCAAAGCACAAACCATTCGAACTACCACAACATGCCACAAAGAACACCATTATCCACAGTTGCTATAGCAACCCTCAAAACGCAAGACATTTTTCACAGCTGCACCTGGTGTCAAAATTGAACAACCGCCCCCCCCCACCCCACCAATCGCATAAAAACCAAAACATTTACCAGAATTCCGCAAATAACTATACACTTTTAACAACTTCAATGCCAAAAAAACTTTAGCATTTTCCCTTCACCAGAAGCCCAAATCACCTAACCACTGCACAATATCGTCATCTACAGAGAAAATTCAAACAGGGGGCGACAAGCTTTGAAGGGGATTGAGAAAAAACAGGGGCGGGTTTTTTTGAGGGCACATTCTAAAAGTGTGGCGGTCTAAAAGCACAGGCGGATCCAAAAGTGTGGGCGAACCTAAAAAGCGTGGGCACATTTAAAAAAAGTTAAAAAAAAGAATTTCCCCCTCACAGCCTTTTTATCTCCCCCCCCCCCCTTCCACCTTCTCTTTTGGCGGTCCTCAATTGTCACTGTTTTCCGTTACTAAAACGCCAGGGTTTACCTAATATATACATACCCCAACCAGTTTAGTCACAGGGGACGAAAAATTTCCTCCCGACCACCCCCAGATGGCTAAAAAGAAATGGTTCGTGTTTTTCTTTAATCACAGGAGACAACCAGAGTGATTTTTGGCCAGTTCAACTAACCCAATTTAACCTAATACATGAACACCCCAACACGATTATTCCACTTTGGCCAATCACAGGTGCCTCATGGTTCGCGTTTTTTTTTTTATCACTAGCGGCAATGACAGTGGTTTTTGGCCACTTGAATTAACTAAGCGATTAATGTTCACTATCAAAACAATCGCAAAGACTGCTGAACATACACAAAGTTACCTGTTGGGCGAATTATCAGCGTAAGCGGCATATCACCGTTTCTGAGAGCGCTCATGCGCCCTAGAGACATAATACCCCCTGGTGGTTGCATGCAGGGGGGGGGGGGTGCCAACAGTATTCGGACTGAAGCATGGCAAGACTAATTCGTTTTTTGGGATTCTGAAGTTTTGCGTTTTTGATTGTGCAGACTGTGAACTTTCGGCTTGCGATTGTTGAGATAGTGAACATTAACCAACCGACAATCGACAATCGAACAGTGTAGTGTATCGGTATTCGTGTGGAACTTGAAGCATAGCTTCCATAATCTCACCCTTCATAATCATATTCCAAGGGAAATACACTGAATTAGAAAAGAAGCCTGATGTACCCACAAAGGTCATCCAAAGTATAAAAGAAAATTGCCTCCTCTTGGTGGAGGAAAATTTGATTGACGATTGTCTAGACTAGAAGCAGACCACTAGTATTAGATAAAACACGACCTATGAAGTCCAGTAATCTGGAAATAAGACATTATCAATGTCTTCAAAATTAATATCAAGTATATGTCTTGGATCACGATATCTCTTTCTATGCATAGGATGCATTAAAATGCCCGAGACTAGCTCGTTGCTATGATTTTCTATATTGGGCAGCATGGATTCCATGAGCCCTTGAACGTATTTGCCAATATGAGTCATGTTGAAGTCATTATAAATGGAGGAATTGCGAACAATTCTCCGATCTTTTTGCGCAATAGTCCTAAGGGTAACGTTTTGGAACGTTTGCAGTTCTTTCCACCTAGTCTTACATATTGTGGCCCAGACGGGCATACCATACGTCAAAATAGTCCGAACAATGACCTTATAGAGTAGGAGTTTATTATCAATGTTTAGAGCACTATTTCGGCCCAGCAGAGCAATCAAGCTAAACTTGGCTCTCCTAGCCTTATTCAACGCATAAGTTGCGTGGGGAGTCCAGGTAAGTTTAGAGTCAATAACAACACCAAGATATTTATAAGTTTCAACCCAGTCCAGTTTTTTGCCATATAGTGTTAGAGAATCTAATGATCTCTTTCTCTTCTTGGAAACAAACATCGCCTTGCATTTGTCAACATTCAATTTTAGCCTCCACTTGCTAAACCAGCTTTCACACTCCTTTAGAGCCTTCTGCAGCCGCGAGACTACTACGGCTGGTTGACGAGCACAGGTTTAGTATAGCAGCGTCATTTGCGTAAAAAAAGAGCTTACATTTAGAAGGACTTGGAAAGTCTCGCATAAAATAATTGAATAATACTGGCCCCAGGACTGAACCCTGTGGGACACCAGCTTTAACCAACCTAATCTGTCTTAATCAAATACATACATACCCCAACCTGTTTAGTTACAGGGGGCGAATAGGTTCAACCTGGCCAATCACAGAAGGCTAATGGTATGCGGTTTTTTTTTTATCACTGGAGACAACCATAGTGGTTTTTGTGACTATCTGAGCTAGCCTAGCCTAAGTAATACGTACATACCCCAACAGCTTAGTTACAGGGAGTGGAACATATCCTCCTGGCCAATCACAAGTAGCTAATTGTTTGCGCTTATTTTTAATCAATGGTGGCACCAAAAGTAGTTTTTGGCCATTTCAACTAATCTAATTTAACCTAACACCTCAACCTGTTTAGTTACACTGGGTGGACAATATCCAAAACATAAAAAAACTGACCTCAACAAAACACACACCCCACAAAGCCCCCCACCCACTGCTGACAAGCCAAACCGTTGCCCGCACAAAAAAAAATTTCGCCGGGTATATCGCAGAATTCCTCTGGGAAAAAAACCCCGAGAAAACACAGAATACATGAATTTTTCAAACTCGCGGCAAGAATTTACCCTGGAAATGAAAAGGCGCTGCCTCCACCCGAAGAACCATGCTCCTCCCTGGACAAACCTTCCACTAGCGGAACCTCAACATAACAAACACAGCCCGAACACCACAACCCCCAACTCCACACCCAGCTGCCCCAACCTTCTACCGAACCCCAAAAAACTGAAACAACCAACCAACCCAAAACACAACCACCCCAAGCAAACTCGAAAAAAAAAACCGCACCCCAACACCCAACCAAAAGCCTAAAAAAATCTCATATGACAAGTGACAATCACCACAATCTGAGCGCAGCCCGCACCACATTGCGACGAAATCAACAAACAACTGATATTTAGTTTATATGCCTCAAAAACACCTCCCAAAACCAACAGCCTTACAGCTCAGTTGGCAAAGGCAATGGACTCGCAAGCAAAGCACCGAACCAGCCCAGAACCGAATCCCACCACCAGCAAAAAAGGTAAGCAAAAATACAAACATAAACATAAAAACAACATAAAAAAAACGAAACAAGAAACCAAGGAATCAACCAAGAAAACCAGAAATAAAGTCCCTGTTTTATTCTCTATCCCCTCAAAAAAATATCGCCCACTTTTAGAAACTCATCCACAGATGGCGTCACGAAACACCAACAAAAAAATTTTTTCATTCAAACTCAGTTTCCCCACGCAACCTAGTGGAAGAATTGAGAAATAGACACTTCACAACAAAAGACAGTGAAAATCCGCCATGAAAAACAGCAAACAACATGGTATCCCAATGCAAAAAGAGTCCAAGGTTTAAACAGATTTCACGACAAAAGCAGAATTTTCCCGTAAAAACAAACGACACAAAATGACTTAAAAGACCCAAAACAAACGTAAAACACACAAAAAAAACATAGGTAGCCGGACCGGCCCGTCTCCGACACAATAACCGAAAATTTCGCAAATATCATCGACTAATGAATTTGTTTGCGACGAATGAAGTTGTTTAGAAATAAAACGTCTTCAAAGTACGAAGATTGCATTTCGTCCTCCATGTTTTTCTTTGGCCGGAGTTGCTAAAGATACACTGCGCATGCGCTTCAGTCTAAGGTCGATTTAAGCGACCGTAGAGGGCAACTTAAACTCAGCGACGTTTAAGTTGACTTAACCGCGTGGAGAATATGACACGTTTGAATCCGAGTTTAAAACGTACTGAATACGGGCGTAAGAGATTTATCATTGGAGGTTATGGCCAATGAAATGTTGGTGTATACCAATCAGGTTAAAACGAAGTTGAACTTTTTAAGCTTGACTGCAAAAGAGCAGGTTAAGCTGCTGTTGGTGAATATGGGCGTTAGTGAGCTAAATAAAGCTTAATTTTGCAACAATAAACAATAAATACATTTAACTCTCGCCATAACGAATTAGTACCATTAGAACACGAAACAGTGAACCGATGTGAAAAAATTTTTCTTTAACATACATTGTCATCGATCCTGTGTATGTGTGTCAAGTTTCAGTTCCCTAGCTTATCGGGAAGTTGGTTTAATATTGATTACAAGATTTGACTTAAACAAACTAACAAACACTGCAAATTAAATAAAAGCTTTTAACAAGATATACGTATTTGGACGGTTTAAATATAATACGATGTATTTTCAAACCGCGACCAGTCATAATTCTAAGATCACTCGATAACAGTTCAGATAATTTTATGTAATATAACGTTCGCATATTTTTATTTTGGAGCGTTTAAAATTTCATGATTTGTGATTTTTATTCATTTATTTTTAGTTCTTTAGTTTTGAAATATTTTGATAAATAAATTTGAGGTATTTCATGTTATTTTTATCACAATTTATTACTTGCACATTCTTAATGAAAGTAATGTTTTGATTTTGATTCAAACTTCCGGTAAAGGTTCAAAGCAGCATCCCCTAATAATCACGGAAGACATCGGGCAGCCCAGATTTCTGTTTTTATTTTCATTGCATTAAAAATAAAAAAAAAATAAAAGTGCCAATTAACAATTATTCATATTAACTTGATTATTAATTTCTAGTTTTCAGTCTTCTGATCCAATCGACACAATCGAAGTCCAAGTCACACTGTTGATTATAGCAGATCATGGTTAATGGGACTTCCACTCACTTCCAGATATATCAGGGCGTTATTTTTTTTTGGGGGGTAATGCAATGAAAATAAAAA
>JAHWFO010057708.1:3253-26055 GCA_023313115.1 Rhysida immarginata | reverse complement strand
CTACTTGCCCTCATCTATTATTGATAATATATTTTTTTAATAGCAAGTGAATATATAGCATAATTATTTTTCAGCACGTGCAATGAAAAATAAAAAAAATAATTAATTCTTTTTTTTTAATTGTATAAAATTTTTAAAAACTTCTATAGAAATCTATTATTATTATTATCATCACAAATAATGGAACAATGGAATGTCAACATGTTTCATATATAGTGTCTGCATAATCATTATTGATAAAATATATCATGTACAGGGTTCTCCCCAGGCCCTTTTTAACGGGCGCGCCGCCCGGCAGATTTTGGTGACCGCCCGGTTGAATACACGAAAAACTGCGCACTATTGCATAATATTTTATTTGTTTTTAATTTTTGTCCGCCCGGCTACTTTATCTTTCCACCCAGCTGATAAAATTTTCTGGGGAGAACGCTGATGTATCATTACTATATAAAAACATCGAACCCTTATTATATTACAATATCATCATATTATAAAAAACCCGTATTGTAAGCATTCACTAATGAAAAATATTACTATATCAGGAATGGATGAGGGAAAATTGCCCTCATCCATTCCTGATAATAAAATTTTTCTATAGCACGTGAATATATAGCATAGCATAATTATTTCTCAGCACGTTCAGCTAAAAATAAAAAAACAAAATTAATTTTTTTAATTGTATAAAATTTTTAAAAACTTCTATAAAAATCTACTATTATTATTATTATTATTATTATTATTATTATTATCACAAAAAAGGAACAATGGAATGTCAACATGTTTCATATCCAGTGTCGGCATAATCATTATTAATATTTCATAGCATAATTTTTTCTCAGCACGTGCTGCGTAGAAAAAAAATATTAAATTCTTATTTTATTAAATTCTATAGAAATCAATGACTGTGGTCTCCATTTCTATTGTCCACCGTATTTTTTCACAGGATGAGGGAATTTTGTTTATTGCGGATGCCATCGAAGTTCCTGATGATAGTGGATGCTTCTCTGTGTTGCGTGTTGTCGCTGTCGCTGGTCGCTTCCAATTGAATTCAGCTCAATAGAGGCGACGTCGCCTGAAAACCAGTTTTTTCCCGTTGCCGCGACCAAGGGCAAAAACGAGGTCACGCTCGGGCGACAAGAAGCGACGCCGACGCATGCGCGGTGCGCATGGCGCGACCCCGTCGCCGCGACCGGGTCGCTCCTAATTTTTATTTGCGGCGGGCCTAACGGAATACATTTGGAATCTAACGAAATTGTCTTGTTATATTTCGTCTACTGCAGGATACCTTCAAACCAATTATAACTCTAGAAAGAAGCGTTTTCGACCCCATGTTCATATGACATTTTCTGCTTTTTTTGTTTCCTGGAACATATAACAGTTCGTGCAGACCATTTAGAAACACTCTGTATACGTATGTCATTTTAAACACTAAGTTTACATTTTTATTTTCAAATGACAGTGTAATCTCATTATCATGCAACCTAATCTGTAATTTGAAAGAATAACGTACACCAATTCCATTATCTAATGATTAATGGGTTTTATCTAATAAATGTATATAATCCATATTAGGAAAAATTATAACATACATGTATACTTACTCCTGTCTCTGTGGATGAAATATTCTTCAAGGCACTGGCTGTAATCGACATTGGAAAAAGGGTTCAAATGCAGTGATTCTAGAAGAACTTCTCTTAATGATATTCTACTCTTCACTTCTTCGTTTGCAGTGTACAGTCTTTTCAGGAATCCAATCATAATAAAATGATCGATTGAATTTAAAAGTAATGTAATTAAAGACGGAAGACGAGACACCAAGTCAAACAGAAGGTCAACGCCATTGTGATGCTCTGCCACAGTCAATGATTTTATGTGGAGCTCTCGCAAGTGAATAAAACGAGATAAGAGAGCAACGAAATCGTCGTTGAGCTTGGCTTCTTCAAAGTCCATTCTTTCGATGGTTTGGAATCCTTTCCATTTGAACGAAGACATACCGCTAATAAATGCGGATAACACTGAAGACTGAGCACAACTCAATCGTTTTAAGCTTTTGCACTTACATAAAGTTTTTGATAGAAGAATATTGTTATTTGAACAACTAAAATGTTCAAGTGATATCATATTTGTTTTAATTTTTTTCACATGCTTGAAATTTCCTATTAATTTAATTTTTTCCCACTTCTTTTTTGAGTTCCGAAACAAATTAATGAAACTCTTAGGAGACAATTTGATGCCGTTAAAATCCATTGTGAAAGAGACTAAATCACTTTTTGAGACTGCTAACAGAAAAGAATCTAAAACCTGTCCGTCAGAGGAGCCTTTTCTCACAAAATTCACTTGTCCCTCTGAATAACATGATACTTTAAGACTGTGTTCAATGCGTTTAATCTCAATAAGTTGCTCAAACGCATGAGTGAGTGCCAGAAAAAGTCGCAAGTTAATGTTCGTGAACTGCAAGCTATCAATAGTGATATTCTTTAAACTTCCTTCAATCATTTCTTTAAAGAAATCCAATATAGATTCCATTCTAACGTAATTTCTAATGAATGAATAATTAAATTTCAAAGAGATCTTTTCCGCTTGGATATGCAATAAAAGTTCAGTTAAAAAGTTTGGATGTTTAAAGAGACAACCGTTATTGTCATTAATTAACAAAATTTTGCACTTGTAATTAGTCTGCATTTCATAAAGACATGTATCTTTTGGGTATAAATGCAATCGATTGATATTTAGGCTTTCGGGAATTAGCTTTAGGAAATCTATTGTCAATTTTATTTCTTTAGAACCTATTTTCTGTCCAAAATACTTCATGAGAGGTGCAATCCAATTAGAGAAGAATTCAGTTAACGGAAGATTACAATCATCATCAAAATGAATTCTCTCTGGAAGGAAGGGTTCTAATCCCTGGACAGTTTCTTTGGTGGGAGAGAGTTCTTTCAGGATGTGCTGTATATTGTAAATGGAATCTCCGCAGTTAGTGTCGAATAAACGGATGAGTCCTTTCCAAGGAACCAAAGAGTTCCACAAACAGTGAACCTGCGAACCTAATAAACCTGCCAGGAAAGGATAAATAAGTTGGTCTTCAGTCGGTTTAATGTTTGCATGAAATAATCCTTTTACTTCTTGTTCCAAATGCGATCCACGTAATGTGCAGAGATAAAATGCAGCCAGAAATTCAAAAATACTTCTATGGATAGGTTCATAGTAATCATCTTCGTCCAATGAAAATACACAGTTTTTTGACAGAAACCCTAAAATCATAACAGCGTCGGCATCGCTCTCCACAAATTCGGATATTTCTCTTTCATCAAATGATAAGGTTTGTGCTTTCAGTTTGTATAAACATAGACGGCCAAACTGGATCAAAATATTTCGATAACGAAAGCTGAGCTTATTCTCGCAATCAAACACATTTACGTCTTTGTCTTTTAATAATAATTTTTCTCTGACCAAACTTCTGTGGATAACAAAATTAAGGGTAGTTTTATACAAATCAGTCTTGGTCTTAATGAATTCGAAATTCTTTTTTCTCAAAACAATGCCTAACAAAAGAAGAAACATGGGACATTCGCATAGATCCTTTATAATAATTTGGGTTTCTCTTAAGTGACTTTCTAAGTATTTTAAGTCAATGTTCAAGTAGTTTTGCATGAACTCCTTTCTCTTCTCCTCCGATACACCTTTGATCTGAATCCTTTTTTCCCAAATATTATCATGATTCAACACTTCTGCTCCTATTTCACCTAATATTTCTTCATCAACATCATCATCATCCTTTGGCAATTTGTGTAGCCCAGTACGACAAGTGACTATGACGGTCATCTTGGGAAATTCTCTTCCTTTAAGAAGAGACAATAGATTCCGCTTCGTGTCGTTTGTTGCCTCATCCCACCCATCAAGGAGGAGCAGAACTTGGTGTTCAAAGAATTTGATGAGATCCATCGTTTCTTCTTCCATTTTTGTGATTCCATTGCATTGCTGATGCAGTTGTGCTCCTAACCCCTTAAAACTCCGCAAAGGGATCACAAAAGCCAATTCAAATGCACTGGCGATATATTCTGTTTCTCTAGACCAATCAGATAAGAGTTTTAGAAGAATAGTGGTTTTTCCAAATCCAGGATGACCTTCAATGAGTATCCGAGGATGGCTTTGATTGTTATCCTTGAGAAATAAATGTTGTAATGAAATAAGCTGAGGTTCTTTTTCAGTCTTCTTTAATAATGTCAATTCTACAAACAATTTGTGCAATTCCAAGTTTCTCTTCTTCAGCCACAAAGTACGTGGAAGTTGCAAATTCTCATACCGCTTTCGTTGCAGATTCTTGATGCACAGTTTTATATCTTAAAAGAGAGAAATGATAGATCTGTCATGCTTTACAGTATTTTCGATAAATATGATATATCGTGTAAGGATTTTTCATTGAAAATCATTACCTGATGTTTGGAGGTTCATCTCCAGTATATAATTATTGTTATTTATCTGTGAGTTCATCAAACTTTCTGATGGTTGGATAGGAGAAATTCTAGATCTGTGAGCTTTCAACCTTAACAACCTGGTTGTCCGTAAGACACCTTGTGACAGGATGGCTGTCCGGGTGTCTGCGATAGCCCAATTGGTAGAGGCGTCGACCAAGAGAGTCGAGGTTCCTGGTTCGAATCCAGGTCGCAGAATTTTTCCTTCCATTTTTCAATGAAAAATCATTACCTGATGTTGAGAGGTTCATCTCCAGAATATAATTATTATTTATTATATAAGAGTATCATAATGAATATACACTGCCTGTCCAATGAATTAGAAATATATAATATGCCAATAAAAATGCCACGCGTCGTCAATACAGAACATGGAAAATTACCTGGATCACGTGAGTTGCACATGAAGTTTTTACTTATATCAGCGGGTCGTGTTGGTGGTAGTTTCGTAGAATGGGAAAACGAAAGACCTGTCTGAGTTCGCAAAAGGCGTTATTGTAGAGCCCGGCTAGCAGGTGCCCCATTAACTGAGACAGCACAGCTGACCGTTATCTCTAAAAGTTCTGTAAAGTGTTTAATTAGTGAAAGCAGAACGCTGTGTTTGTCGCAACGTCTACAGAAAACAATCAAACAGAAACGTAATCGACCGTGTCTCATAAATTTTGTAAAGTGACAACGAAGGTCTACTGAGCAGCAATTGACAGAAGACTTCAAGGAAGGTTTGTCCCAACCCTTATCCACTAGAACAATGCACATGGAATCGAAGAGAATAAACATGGCGAACGCCCGTATGGAAGCCTCTGATTTCAGCGAAGAACTGAAACGTTCGCTTTTAGGAATGGAAGAAGCGGACTGGCTGGACAACAAATGATTGGAAAAGGGTAATGTGGTCTGACGAATTACGTTATTGTGTACCAAAGGCCAATAGATAGTGTGGCGGCAGGCCAGGCCATAAAACAATGTACCCATCCTGCCTTGTCTCAACAACTCAAGGTTCTGGAGGGAGTTTCATGATATGGGCTATGTTTTGTTGATTCGATACGGGCCCACCTCCTTGGCTGGGAGACAAGGAGTACCTGAACTTTGTTGCATTCCTGTGATGTCGCATCTTTCCCTGCTTGTGAGGGATCCTTCATCGATGACAATGCTATGGTTCATTATGCAAGAGTGGCTCTCTGAACATGCCAGCGATTTCCACCAGCTACCATGGCCTCATAGAAGCCGGATCTTAACCCAGTAGGGCAAGTTTGGGAACTGTTGGAGAGGCGCATCAGTCAAAAGCATCCTCTTCTGCCAACTTTACAGCAGCTAAAGATCTCTTTGATGATTGCATGCACTGCAACATATCGCAGAATCGATGTGTAACCGTCTACGTTGTGTCTTTCAGGCTGACGGAGGCCCTACAACATATTGAATCGATGTTTCTAATTCATTGGCCGGGCTGAATACAAGATTCCATTCTAAAATAGCCAAAAATAAACCTGTAAGTCATTAATGAATGACATAATTAAGTACCGAAAGGTTAAATGGAGAATGTAATAATATTTAACACAATCGAACTAATAAAAATTCATTACATAATTTATAAGCGTTCCTATGTAATATCAAAACGTAGGGAGCATCAAATGTTGACGCATTCGGTGTAAACATCTATTGTTTCTTCATAATCTATTGCTAGAGCAAATCTAACATAGGCATTTATCATTAATCGAGAAGGAATGTTTAAAGACAAATTAAAATCTTGATAGTCTCCTTTTAATGTTAAAAAAACGTAAAACTAAATATACCGTGTATTTCAAAAGTTCCCGAACTGCCCTTTCTGTGTGTAGGGAAAGCCTAACCTATGACAGCAGGAATAATGTTCGGCCAACCACTAAAATAAACCATGTGCTGAAATAAATTACATAGAATCAGTTTTACATAGTGGCAAAGTTTCTCAAATGTGTTTATTTTATTTTTACATTCCCAAAGAAAACGGTACATGTAGGTTACACCATTTGCTCAAAGTTTTCACCGTTCATCTCTTACTGAGATGATGTAACAATGTAATGACGTTTCAGCGCGCAGGCCTTATCTTTAAGCAGGCCTCGAAGTGAGATATAAAAAAAATATAGGAGCTAATACAAAAAAATATAGGATACTATTTCGATGCATTATAGGCCTGTTTATATAAATTAATGCGACCCCCGTTTTTGTTTATTGTATATTTTTATTTATTTATTTATTTATTTATTTATTTATTTATTTATATTTATACTATCTAATTTGCTTTTTTTCTCAATTTTCCATTGACTTTTCTGTCGCCAGGCATGGGGGGGGGGGGAATATGAGTTCAAACGAACTTCGACCTAACGAATTAGTGATTAATATTGAATATACTAGTACATTACAGTGTATTATATGCTAGTTTCGTTTGAAATTCGTCAGAACGAAGTTCGTTTTAGCGGGCCCCCCCCCCCCAGTCGTTTGTAGCGCTAATTTTTCTGTCTTGCACAATTTTGGGTGCTTTTTCAGGTCAACCTTTTTCGCATTATAGTAGAATACTTATGGTATATTGTGTTTTGCTGTTGCCAATGTACGCTGTATTAATCTAACATAAGAAACATATCCTTACTTTTTACTAATTGCCGCCAATGCAATGCCATGAGCACGTCACGTGATTTTGTTGATAGTTATTCCAGTATTGCCAACTCAAATTTTCAGATCGTGCTAGCGGTGTTGCCAAAAAAGTGCTAAAATTCTTCGACAACGCGTTAAAAAAGCGCTAAGTTGGAGCAAATGTCACCAAAGATATGATAGCCCCGTTTATAAAAACAAATTATTAGCATTATGTGAACATCTACATCACTTATTATACAAAATACAACGAACATGGGTACTTTTGGAAAGCAGCAGCATTGCCCATTGGCTTAGAATGTACATTTATTTAAGGCAGAGCCAATAAAAGTCCGGATTGGAGCAGTTTTACTGTATCATTTACAAAAATGATAATTGATCTGTTTAAAACGTGTTAAAATATCGCTAAAATAGTACCATCGCGCTAAATTTTGCGCTAGAAAAAGAAAAACGCGCTAAAATAGTGCCACTCTCCCTCGTCATTTCACTTTTCTCGAGGGAAAACGTTACTCATGGTTACTTGCTTTCGAGTAACTGGCCACGAAACTCATAGTGTTAGTTGTGATATATTTGCGATATTAACTGGCACACAAGTACTTTTAGGACGATTAAAATACGATTAAATCGTCCTAACTTTTATATCCCAGGCTAATCCCGTACTGAATGCTGAGATCGCCACCCAGCTGCCATCACTGAATTACACACAATACTTCCGGTGCTAGTCATGAATATTTATGCATGTAGACATACGTCCTTTGGAAAATTAGCGATTCAAATGCAAGGGAGTTTTTTCCGCTGCAATTTTGCCGCTGATTGAATTTTGGATGAATAGACATATTGGTAATGTTTCTAATGCAGTAGCAGTTAGACTATTTATTAAAATATAGGAGATATATAGGACGTTTTTGAACGATTTCTTCATAATATATGAAATATAGAAAATACAGGAGAACTTCGAGGCCTGTTTAAGTGGTGTTGCTAAAACGCGATCTTCATTATTAAAAAGAAAATTTTTTATGCGACGAAAGTCGTCGAAGCCATTGTTTGTAAGCAAGCCGGGGGGATTGTTGGTGATTATGTCGACACAATTGGCTCGGAATTTTATGTTTTGGAGGAAGCGGGGTAAAATCTTCGAACGGGAAGATAATTCTTTTTTTGGTGAGCTTGCAAAGCCATGATCGGACGTTTTACGAGGCCGTGACGTTTTTTTTTTTTTTTTTTGTTTTTTTTTAATGGCCGATGACCGTGATATCCGCATGGAAATGTCCGATGTTGATTGGTTGAAGAGGTTAGAAACTGCTGTTTTAGATGTCCGGGAAGATTCATCGGATGGAACGCAAGCGTAAACCCGAGAAGGCTGACCGCCAAAACGATATTTCTTTTATGCGATCCCTTACTTCGAATCCGGTAAGGTATCAATAAGATTTAAATAGCTCTCTACCCATTTTTTTTTCTTGTGACCATTGATGATGAATGCGAACGTTTTAGATGTGCCTAGCAGTTCATATCGAGGTTTTGTGTTCCTATTCGCAAAAAAAGGGGCGCATGACGCCTTCTTGTAGCGTCTAGCGTCAATTGTTTCGGTTACTTGGGCTCGGAGAAGTTCACGCCATCGATACGAGAGAGCGACGTTGATGATCCGGCGGAGAGCGGACTAACTGTATAAAGACTGACGAACGAAACCCCTTGCTTGTGGATTGCCCAGATGGAACATTTTTAAAAATCGTGCCTAACATTTGATAGCTTACTGTTGTTGTTAAATTAAAGTTACTGCACTCTACAGTATGTTTTCAGTGTTTCTGTGTTGTCTTGTTTCATTTTTTCCAAGTGTTGTAGGCCTAGTTGTTGTTTTTTTTAAATTCAAAATGTTTTCTTATTTGTTTCAGATAGTTTAAAAATTGTGTGAACCTAGGCCTTTTCTCAGTTAACCCCTTCACTCAGGAATTTTTTAAAGGCGGCAAAAAATTTTAATAACTTAGTTTTTATCATGCAGTACTTTATTAATAACATATACACTATTGGTGAGTATGTTTTCTGCCTTTTTTTTACTGTAGGAATAATTTGGGGAGAGGTCACTTTTTTCTGTTCGAAACGGATTAAATTTTTTGTAATGGGACCCTATGGGAAATCGGGTTTCATTTTACGTCCGCCGTTTCGGAACGGATTAAGGACGTAAAACGGCGGGCCTAGTGTACAGATTGGGGCAGAAATGATTAACACCTTGAAAATGAACACTTTAATTAAAAACTAAATAATAACGAGTAAACAACTGTAAAAAACATGGAAGAGCATTTCGTTTTCAAGTCACTTTTTGAAGATAACATCACTCGGTGAGCTCCATTTGAGGTACAGTAATCCACACTTGAATTTTACTCTAAGTTTTACCGTTTCAATATTAATTTATTTTTAATAATTTAATATTACATTTACAGTTAACATTATTAAGATTATTAAATTTAAATAATTATAAATAAAAAAGCTATTAAAACAACACATTAGCAGGAAATGTAATTGTTTGGGAAAACTCAGATTTTTTTATGTAAAAAATAGATATAATTTTATTTATAATTAATTATTCTATTTTTTCTATTCTTTAAGTTTTTTTTTACTGTTTTGCAGACAGTGATTATTGATTATATATTGTTTTAATAAATGTTAATTAAAAAATCTCCACGTGATTATCACTGTCTGCAGCTAGTTGTCCCTCGCGAATAATTTTCGTGATCACGAGGATGTGTGTCCCACTATTGTTGATGTTCTTTCCGTGGTTACTGTTTTTTTTTATTTCAGACAAACCACTTCCAGCTTCTGGCTTGACCAGTCGTCCCTCCACGTCGTTCCTAACCTGCAGCATGGCGTTCAACTTCCATTTATCATTTTCATTCCAATGTTCTGCAAATTACTCCTACCCTGCCGTTCGATGTTTAGTTTTTTATTGTATTTTCCACTTTCTCACGGCAGCCATGGTTCTTTATCGAGCAGCATTGTTTTGCGGGTTACCCCATAAGGTAATAATGAAATTTCTTTTAATGCTATTTCAACAATAACGCGCACAAGGGACGCCATGCTGCACAATTTCAATTCTTATTTCCCATTAATAATTAATTATGATTTCGCAGTCTTTCTTTAGACATTAAATGGGAATTTGAAATTTCTTTTTCCTTATTCTTTTTAAGGAATTGGTCTGTCTCATTTTTTTAATATTTAATCTCAATTCGCTCAATGTAGCGATTAATATTTCTCGTTACAGTGTCTTGTTGTATTTAACGTACATTTAAGTATTTCTTTATTTTATTCCGAGAAATATTTTTTTTTGTAATTGAGATCGCAATGCCTATTCCTCAATTATATCATATTGTATAGAACATTCTTTTGTATAGAATATTTTGATATTTTATAAATAAATATTGCATTTTTTAAACCAAAATAAAAGTCTTTTAACGAGCCACGTTCATTCTTAAGTTTTGGGGTTCTTTCTTTTAAAGTACCACCCATTAATTTCTATTTATTTTGCTTCCCCCTCTGAACAGTAATATTAAGTATTTAACTCGTGTGGATTATTTCCTTTGGTTGACTGTACAGGGCACCTCCTCACGTTGTCTGTTGTTGTCCATAACTTTCTTCAGTTAATTTATTGAAATTGCATGGATTTCTTCTCGGATGTAATCTTTCAGTTCCTGTATAGTGTGAGATCGGTGGGCATAGATCTTTTAGCCCCACAGGAAAAAATCGCATGTTGATAAACCAGGCGAGCTCCGAGGCGGATTTTTCAAAAGTGAGTGAATTCTCATTCATATGAGATTATGCAAACAACGAAGGCGTCAGTGAATCGCATAAGAAGGAATCGGTTGTTCGGATCTGGCAGGGTCGTACCCCAGGCAACCGACATGATAATTTAGGATAGCCATTGTGGTTCAGAGGAGCTTAGGACGATTGTTAACGGTAAAGCGAGAAATGCGGTCCATAGAAGGAGTAAAGCTTCGCAGCAGAAAAGCTTAGGAAGAAATAGTGTGGAAACGGGTGAATATATTTAATCTACTTTAAAGAGGCTTCGGACTTGGAGACTATATTACTAAAAATTTTCTCGGACTATATTACTAAAAATTTTCTCGGCTTCGGACTTGAAGGCTATGTTCATATTTTTCGCTTGATATTTCTGAAAATTTTTATTGAAGCAAAGATAGTTTCCTTGTCTTCTGGCTCCTCTTATGCTTCACCGTTGAATCTTTCCTATTAGATGTTAACGGAAAGAAGGATAAATTTATCTGCGTTTGAAATTTACTATTTATAAGTATATTTCTTTTATGAATTTCGAGTTCAAGGAAATTGTGCCAAGCTGTCACGGAATTCTAATACCATCGTCAATTCCGGTGACATAGACGCTCGTTTTCACTCTCGAATATTTTACAATTCCGGGCGAAAACGGAGGCGACGTCATCAGCGTCGGATACAACATCAAGACGCAGGAGCCAATGAGAGAGGAGAGAGACTTGCAAGTGCGGACTCGAGGAGAGAGACGAAGGAGATCGACAGAGAGAGAAAAGGGACGACCGACAGCGGTTTTAAGAAGTTGGAGCTCCCGACGAAAGCTACTAAAAAGCACATTGGGTGCTATGCCATCGGCAGGCTGAACGGGAGAGAGAAGTCTCAAGCCCCCACGACGGAGACGACTACGGAGCCGTTATTTGCTTCGTTGGTGAGCGCCACGTCGTGCAGAGAAGCCAAGCGGGCGGAGGTTTGCGCCGACGCAAAGAGAGAGAGACGACGGAGCGAATTGTATTTCTCCTCGGCGTTCGTGATTCTTTCCCGTGCTCCGAGATGGTACGTAGCTGACCGTTGCTTCGCAGCCGTAAGTGCGTCTTTTATTGTGGGCTGCAAAGCCGAATTAATAAGGGAAGCTTTTAAGGAGCTATATCACAGGGAACTTCAGAGACACAATAGTGTGTGGTTTGTGGCCATGCGGAATGCGGGCATATTTTAATGGCGAGTTTGGCTTCACCATAATTAAGTATTATTAGCGTGAAGTGCCCCGCATTTTAGCAATTCCTCGTCTTCGTATGCTTTCCTGTATTTGCAAAGGTTATTACCCTATCCATAGAGTAATATTTTTTTAAATGTCTGAAAACCGTTGTGACTAGTGAATTTAGGCATTTTATGTCTTGTGGTTATAAGTGTCTACTTTAGGCTTTGGATTTAAGCTTTGTCAACTAGTTTACTTGGTATCTTATCTTAAGCATAATCAGTGATATATCTTGTTTGGCTATATTTTTAGAACTCAAGTGACTCTTTTATTTAATGGACAAGTTAGCAGGAGAACTCGGAACTTTATGCAATTATGTACGTGCTTTGTTTAAAGTTGTTACGTCATTGAGGTTGTCTCGAGTGTAAGTTTTATTTCCCTGTTGCTTGTAAATTTAAAAATAACGACTTTGCCCGGACTTTGGACTTTATTCCGTGTAAGACTATCTAAATTATTACGTGCTAAATCTATACTCACGCAGTTAGAACTTTTTACGAGTGTGGCTTGTATGCTGCGTGTTTATTTAGCTGGATTGTATGAGTTTACTTATATGTACATGTGCTAAGTATTTTGTTTGTATATGTAAATATTTTTGAAGTCTATGCGTTTTATCGTATGGCTTGGCATTTTGTATTTAGTTAATTAATAGATACAAAAGTAGGGTTTTGCTTTATTTTTATGATTTAGTGGCCGACCCAATCAAGGTGCTGTTTTCAGATTAAGTCTACCTATGTGGCCATTGTTTTACGGTTTAGACTTTTAGCTATTAAGCTGTTCATTCCTATTACTGTTTCAGCTTAAGCCATATATATGTGACTGGTGTATTACAGTTTAGTTGTTTAGCCAGTAAGCTATTGCTATTCAATTTTAGCATTTAAGTTTTGGTATTGCTTTCTAGCTGAAGAGTATTTGTTTAGATTATAGTCTAGATTCAGCTTATGTATTTGCATTTGTATTTATGTTGCTAATCCTTTAAGTTTGACGTATTTGTATTTAAGTTGCTAAGTATTTACATAGAGGTGTGTTAAGGTTAATTGCATTGTTTGAATTAATTATTGCCTTTGTTTTGTATTATAATTGGCATAGTTTGCCTTTGACAGAAGGAGTTTACATTTTTCCTAATTATTTACCATTACTTTTGTTTATCTTGTCATTAAACATTACCTTTATTACATTTAATCAGTGCACTGTTGCATGTCAATTTAATATTCCACTGCGCTACTCTTTTAGCTTTATTCACATGTGACACAAGCCCATCATCCACGAATGAGGTTTCGGGCGATTTGCAGTTTTGGAAATTAGCAAGGATCGCCGCATCGCTTTTTTTCGAAATTTATTCTGCGAGTGTTTTGTTAATATAGTTTTCCTCTTTGTTCAATTAACCTGATGCTCTATACTTGTACTTCATTCTCTTATTATATGAAGCTACATATTAATATTATTTGATTCTCCAATTCTACAATTAAGTGCAGAAATTATTTTTTGAAGTTAACACTTTAATTAAATCTAGGATATTTAATATGTAAATTAACGTTTATTTTAAAAAATGCCGTATAGGCTTCTCTTTTTCCTTGTAAAAGTTGCGCTCCTCAGTAAAAGTCTTTTTGTGGAATAGTGTTTGACTCCTCAGTAAAGTGAAGTGTTGTTAAGAGTTTAGTGTTTCATAATAATTGATGCTTTATTATTATGAGTGAGAGTGCTTCAATACACCAAGTCTTCAGTGCCATTCTTCGAGTTATCTACAGCATTTACTTTATCATAAAGTCGACATATTTTATCCACCATCATTATTTTTCATTTGGCCTACTAATCGAAATTCTCCTCGTCAAGGCAAGGCAGGCTTGGGCTAGGCAATCTCAGATCCTGTTATACCTTACAAATTATTCATATTATGATTTGTAATTTTATTGTTTATTGAAAAGTGGCACTGACATTTAATGATCAGTATTGTAATCATTTTCGTTCTGATTCATTAAATTCATGTATTAATCTTTTCCGTCTCTCACTATAACAAATGACACCCGAATTCGAAGTCAGATTAGATGAAGAAAAAATCTTAGAATGGGAACTGGCGCCTATAAATAAATCTTTTTCTTTATTAGTTTAAGAAAAATAGATTTAATTACAAAACTTTGAATATTACGATTAAAGCGAAGAGCCGATACTCCAAATAATACTTTCAAAAGAGTACTCTAGCCTGTGTAATGATATCATTAATTCAGATTGTTCTTCTTTTCCTGTAGCATTTTCGTTTTTGTAACATTTTTAATAGGCGAACGGACTTTGTGGACCATGAGGTAATATTGAATCATAGCTAAAATCTATAAGAGAACAGGGGAGAGACGTATGTCATAAACAATTATAACTAGCATAATAATTGCTGAAAAATTGACTTAGCTGAATTTACGGAAGAAGAATCAGATAACATCTTAGTCGACTCTTTCAATGATCAGTTCATTTCATCCGCACAAGTCAAGGAGGGATTAATACTACTTTTACAATTAGCAAATAGTCTTTAGCACATCGAACTTAGGAAAGCAGTGCGGATGAATGTGAGTGATCAGCTTCGGCTTGCAAGAATCGTTTCAAGCGATAGGCGTAAAATACTGCCTCAAGTAAAATCCGAATACAATGGTGACAGCCTCATTAAAAGTCAACGTAAAGACTCTGTAACGTTTCCTTCATTATACAGACTTTAGGAGCCGACAAACGACCCTTGATGAACAAACGACACAGAGGAATGTGCCTCGCCTAGATTCGGAACACCATCACTGGACACTTGATGACTGGAAATAGGTAGCCTGGACAGACAAGCCGCGATTCTTACTATCTCACAGGGGCTATACAACTTGGTGGTGGATCCGTAATGGCTTGCAATATGTGGCTGGCATTCATAGGTCTGCAAACATCTCCGACAGAGGAACGCTGTCACGTGGCAGTGGAAACGAGATTGAGAAAAACAGAAATAAGGGACAAATCATTGCAAATAAACTTAATTTATTCAAGGATAAATCATATGAGATGCACGCTTCAATTAGAAACCAAAAGAATTAAGCATAAACACACTAAAGAAGTCTAATTGCTGGCCATGAAAAGATCGAGCAATATCTGCTATTCCTCTGTTGTATTAGCACAATTAATAACAATCTTGGAAATAACTTATTATCTTGATTTTAGTTGGCACAAACACACGAGGCACTAATTTTGTAGTACATCAATTTTAAGAAATTCACATGCGAAGAATGTAGGTAATAAATTGATTAAGCTCTATTGAAATAACTGATTACACTTCACTGATATTAGAAAACGCACTTCAGCTTGTTATGATTAGACACTGTACTGATTAGCTCGGCGATGCAGTAAATTTTATAATAGCTGAAAGCACTGATATAAGCCACTAACATGATCCTTCGTTGAAATTAATATTTGTTAATTTTATTAATGGGGCAGAGCACGCTTCACCACTATCGTGTGTACTGAAGAGAACACAGAGCATCGTCGTCAAGTAAGAAGCAACATAGTTGCGTTTCAATATAAAGTAAAGCCACCAATTTGACGCACCACTCTTTAGTAAAACATTTAGCGGGCTTTAAAACATTGAAACTTCCTCTATCTAGTGATCTGCGGAATGTATTTCTGTCTTTCAGTTTTCTTTGAAATAAAAAAATTGAAATTGCTCCTTTTTGAGTAAACCTAGCTCGCCTGATGCCGAATGTCACTGCCACGTTCAAAGTTCTTTTAATCACTTCCTTTTCCCCATTATCGCTGACTTTAATATACTCAACTGATAATACAGGATATCCCGTAATGAGCGAAAATTTGGTAAATGGTAGTATGATGATTCTAGGCAAAAAAGTTCATATGAACATGGGTCCGAATTTGAACAATAACTGAGATATGAACAGAAATAAAATGCCGCCACCAAGATCTGGAAGTTAATAATACCTCGTTCACACTGCACATCTGGATCCAGACGTCAATTATGGTCGAGAAATGCAATGTGAACGGAACGTCATTCGTCGGATTGTGAATCGTTCGCGCGAGTGATGATCCGCTCAACGACTTTCCCGAAACGTCGTTCACCTCACCTCGAGTTACGTTCGAAAACGAGGCGCTGGAGCCTCGACCCAGATTTTTCAATATAGCCTCGTCACAGATTCCTTCAGCAACCATTTTAGAAACGGAATCGCACAACTGTCGCTCGCTAGGTGATGTTGATCAATCACACTAGCGTGCGTGCAGTATGAACACTTCTCGACCGTCAATCATGATCCGTCGAATCACGATTGAGCCGAATCATCATTCAAGAATGATGATTCGTGAACCATGATTCGCAGTGTGAACGAGGTACTACTCAGATTACTCTAATATCTAGGATGATGATATTTGGAGAAATAATAGGGTGCATACAACTCTGTATACCGTTAAAATTTGATCGATATCCAGCAAGTAATTTCCGAGTTACGCATTCAATATCGTAACACATGCTCACATGTGAGTACTATAAAAAATAATATTATACAGGGTGATTCAGAGAGGTAGGTCAAGAATGAAATAACACGTACAGTTTGTAGCGGGGAAACAATATTTTTCCTATTAACAGGGGTCCGGAAATGCATCCTTACAGAGATAATGCAACTTGTACGAGGTAGGAATGACATTACAGTAGGTGTTCAAAATGCCGACCCTGAGCCTCGATGCAGTGTTTAGTCTGCGGACTAGAGCACGAGATAAAGAGAGTATGGACATTCTTTTCCTCAGCGAATGCCGACAAATGAGGCATGGGATTGGCTAAGGCGTATCACGTGCCACTGGCCGCCATTAGAGCACCCTTCTGAAGCACTGTAAACCCTCTAATATGCTGTAAACATACTGTAAACATCGAAGTAGGGTTTTTTCGATATGGAAAATGATATCGATATTCAAAGTATCGATATTATTCGTATTTAGTATTATCAAATAATAATTATTTTAATTATGAAGTTTTTTACGTTAATAGTTTATGGTGGAAATAAATACCAATACTTAAACACTAGTAAATTAAAGCAAATTTTATTTTTCAAGACCTGCTCACATTTTATAAAATGCACGTTTCATTGCCACCATCATAAAAATTATAAGTTATAAAAAGTTATAAAATGGGCCAATGAAACGACAGAAAGCCCACGGGGAGAGTGGGGGGTGGGAACTTAAACATAAATACAAGTTAACAAATAAATACAAAAAGTATTTAAATAGGTTAAAAATATTTAAACATTAAATAGAGAATTAAATACATATTAAAATAATAATTAAAAAATAAATAAAAAAAATAATAATAAAATTTGTTAGTATTAGATCTCGATGATTTTGATAATATATGAGTTTCTAAAATATCGATATATCGAGTACTTTGGAAAAATCCTACATCGATCGCTTTTGAAAATGTGTGATGTCACTGGGAAGCGACATCCCTCGAGTACTGGAGGAAACAAAACGGCGATTGATCCAGTACCGTTAAACACTGCCAGAGCGTCGAAAGGAACATGGCACAGCTTGTCGGAAAACTGGAGGTCATCGAGACAGTCGTCATGTGGCATCGACATTTCCAGTGCGGCCAGACAAGCGTGGAAGTCGAACCTCGGAGTGGACGCCCCACCATCTATGACGAGCCACAAATTGCAACGGAAAGGCCAAATAATTACGGGAGTGCATTCCCGGGGCCTCCTGGGATAGTTACGGGAGGCCATCAAGTCAAAGCGGCGAGGCAAGGTGTCCAAAGGGGGTTAAACTTCTGCACGACAACGCGCCAGCACATTCCGCACATGTGACCATGCGCGTTGCGGCGGACCTGGATTCGAAATACGCCCCATATCCCGTATTCATCCGACGTGGCTCCAAGCGACTTCTTCTTCCCTTGCATGAAAAACCCGCTTCATGGACGGCATTTCCACGAGGTCATCTTTGAGATGGTGCAGTTCCTCAACAGCCAAAAAAGAGGGCTTCTATAAAAGTGGCATCCAGCAAGTCGTCCATCGTTGGGAAAAGCGTGTGGCCCTGGTAGGTGCACCGTGCAGCGTCACCCCATCTCTGTCTTCCGCTGATTGTAATGACTTCATGACCGCCCCTTGTATAGAACTACAAGGAGTCCTTTGTGATTTTAAGATTAATATCTGGGAAACTGAGATCGATAGAAGAATGAAACAAGTGGTATGTTTATTTCGAAAACCGTAAAAATCTGATTCGGAAGATTGTAGATTACAGAGTAGTTACATAGTAGCTACAAATGTTGCCAACTGGTGGCGCTATAAGCTGTAATTGCCGTACGGAATCCGAGAAATAGGCTATAAACTATCCTTTGCAAGCAGCCACTGCAATCACATCACATCAAAATGTGCACCTGTCCGTTGAAATGATTCTTCGACTTCCTTCAGTCCGCTGCGTATAGCGCCACCTACCAGCAGCATTTGTAACTAATTTGTAATTAATTTTATACTTCCGTATTAGATTTTTACGGCTTTCAAACTAAAAAAACCATTTGTTTCATTCCGTTCCGAGATATTTACTCTTAAAATCAGGGAGCCCTTTGTGGGACACCCTGCATTAGGGTAAAGAAATGACTGACACAAATGCAGTCACAAGGTGGAAAATAATTTATTCACAAAAACTGCATATCGCTAGAATGTATTAATCCCCATTCAAGTGTTTACACTTCAGTGCTTTGTCTGGGAGTTTCCGTATGGCTGTGGCAATCCATTTCTAGTTTGTGTTGGTGCACCATTTGGCTCCTCAAGTCTCCTGCTTCATTTTGCCGCTCATCAAAGGCTATGCGCCTGTTCGCCATAATCAAACTCGACACGGCATTCACATTTGCTACTGTACGCAATTTTGAAGGTTGTCTTGTGCTAACATCTTTGGCTGCAGTATCCTGTCCACTGATCGGCCTCGTGATCGCCTCTGATGCCCGAGGACGCGCGTTCGACCCCGGCCGAGGTCGACGAGGATTTTTTCAGAGGGAAAATCCTGAGATCACGCACTTCCCTCGGAAGGGAAATAAAGCCGTTGGTCCTCTGTAGTCGTTTGCCGGTTGTACGTTAAAGAACCCTTGCGAGGCAAAATTTGCGGCTCCTATAACGCCGTCCTGAAATGACCATGGCAGTTGAAAAGGACATTAATACCAAACAAACCAAACCTGTCCACTGTTGAATTGGCCAACCAGCGGAGCCCAGTTCGCCTGACAGTGCCTTGTCTCCGCACACCGACACCATACGACGATGGATATCACCTCCTGAAACCCCTTCTCTCCACAAAATCCACACTGTCCTTCGCAGACAGTTTTAAATCGCCTTCCATCTTTACGGTCCATATGTCATAGCCAAGTAAAGATACACGCCCCGGCGCGGAATTGTCACGTAGTCTCCGTAGGGTGGCCTCGCTTTCAGATTATTACTGTTCCCCATGCTTTCTGTATGGGAATTGTGCCTTTCACGCCTTGCTGGATACGTATTTTCGTTGTTGGATACATGTTTTCGAATGTAACACAGAGTTTATTTTACATAAATTTATACCTTGAACGCTACTTGTAATTATGTATATGTTTTAATGCTTAAATTTTTATAAAATTTCTGAAAAAATAGTCCAAATTGATAACTTAACTATTTCCATGCCACGAGATACTATTTTTTTTTTTGCAGAATTCGAAACTGCATGTTTCACTAAGTATATACACCAAAATGTACTGCATTTGGCTTAATAGAATTCCCGCTAGCGAGCTCTGAACACCTCACGTTATTTCTTGCCCACCCGGTATAAAGGTCGTACAAATGAAAACGAAATTTTATGTGGGGGAAAAAAAACAACGTGTAGGATCATAAGTTTTTGTATTTAACACCACGTGCAAATTGAACAATAGGTTGCAAGTGTTGCATCACGTGAGAAAGAACGATAGCTCGCGCTTCGAAACTCTGCGCATGATCGCTTCGTCCAAACAACAAACTGGAGTCAACGAAACAGGAACAGAGCAGTTTCAGTTCAACGAAACGGGAAGGAGTTTCAGTTTCTAAAATTCATCGTCGTATGGAAATAACTGCCTAACCTTTACTCGTGTTTGGGCATCACGATATGCAGCACGATATGGGGAAAATTGAAGGCACTGCGCGCGGCCATCAAATGCAAGCGTCCAGGACTTATTAAAGAAGGAGTGCTTCTTCTCCACGACAACGCCGTCCTCACACCTCGAAAGCAACGATAGACCTCATCAAAAAGTTCAACTGGGACGCAATGCAGCATCTACCTTACAGCCCTGATTTATCCCCATGTGACTTTCACGTGTTTGAAACATCTGAAAGGCCGCAGGTTTCAGTCGGACGATGAAGTGAAGGAAGAAGTTTTGGAATGGTTCCACACGCCACCGAAAGACTTCTTCCATAAAGGAATTAGTCTTAAAGGGTGGTTTACATGGACGCATGAACGCATGCGATGCTGCGATTCTGCGATGAATCGCATATCCCATGATGCATCAGGCCAATTTACATGCACGCATGAACGCATGCGATACTGCGTCGAATCGCACGTCGCATGTAGTTCGAGGGGTTCAAGGGGCACACAAGTACTTTTAGGACGATTAAAATACGATTAAATCGTCCTAACTTTTATATCCCAGGCTAATCCCATGATGCATCAGGCCAATTTACATGCACGCATGAACGCATGCGATACTGCGTCGAATCGCACGTCGCATGTAGTTCGAGGGGTTCAAACTTTTTATCGCTGCGTTACTGCGATTCAGGCCCCCTTTCCAAACAAATGTACTTCAACATATATATCTCAGATGTATCGATGGTATCTGGCTATAAGAATCTCGTATTAATCTATTTCTTATAAAATGAATTAGAAATAATAAAATTTTTTTCATTATAATGAACAGCCAATCATTATTTGTATCATTCAATTTTTTTTCTTATTGTTCATTTATTTTATCTTTATTTGCATTTTTGTTCTTATTTTCTATTTTCATGTTTTTTGATGAAGGGCAATATAATTTTCGGTATATTTTTTTAATTTTATCTTCTGTTTCAAATACTTTATTTTCGTTTTAGAAGCATCTCTTTCTTATTAATCATAAATTTATTATTTGTTTCTGGTTGTTCCATCGTTTTGGAAATAAGGGATCGATTGTCTTATTTTCCCACTTTTTTAATTGTTTGGAAAATTTAAATCTCTTTAGATTTAATATCGTTGGGGAAAAATTATTACATTTCATTAATTTGATTTTAATTTTAATTCCAATGCCAAAACACACAAATAAATTATAAACCAAAATTCCTAATATACAACAAAAATTACAGAAAATGTTTTTGTACATAGTAAGCTTTATGTAATTTTTTACTGTATTTAAGAAGTTTTGGTTTGTGACTTATATTTTGTATATTGCGTTTGGATAAATATAAAATTAATTTTTTTTTTAATATTTTCCCTTTTTCGACGAATTTTTAAAGTTTTTACAAATTGGTTACATACAGTTTTACAAGAATTTCATACATTTCTAAATAGATTTAATACAATTTTTATTAATAAAATTCAAACATCAGGTAATAATATTTGAAAAAATGGTAGGAAAATTCTGCGACCCGGATTCGTACCAGGAACCACGAGTTAATAAATAATAGATTTAATACTCTTTTAAAAGAATTTAATACCATTTTAAATGCATTACCGGTGAAATACCCCCTCAGTACAGAAATACGGAAGAATGATTTTTTTTTTATTAATACTATATTTATTTTAGTTTAACTATACAGTGTTTAACTGTTACTCTTTATGTTACATTTTGTTTGTTTACAATTTGTTTATGTTACAATTTTGTTTTCTGTAATTTAATTAAAATAATAAAAAATAAACTATCTGTGAATTTACTAAAACAAGATTTCAATAAAAATGTTTTTTCTTTTGGTAATTAAAACTCCAAGATAAAGTAATTTTGGTAATTAAACTCCATTTACACTGAAATAAAACATATGTTATATTTATTTAAAATTGTATTAAATCTATTTGAAAACACATTAAATTCATTTAAAAAAGTATTAAATTCATTTAAAATTGTATTAAATCTATTTAGAAATGTATGAAATTCACGAAAAACTGTAATTTATTGGCAGTCGTCAGCCCTCTAGCGGCCAATGACTCAAGCTTCCAATATGGCCGCTGAAGGGGGTAGGTGAACAGCAGCCGATACCTCACAGCATGGCAGCTAGTGATGCAGCTACTTTAATAAGCACATCCATCGCTGATATTTTAAATTATCTTGACTGAATGCCAGTAATGAAAGAAAAAGGTGCTTGGTAGAGGGGGAAGCAGTTTTAAAAGCACAGCATGTAATAATATTTAATGGAAGAAACAGTATCGCATCTTCGCCTTCAATACACATAATAGCCCTTGTGCTAAGGAGTAGCAGTGTTAGTTCCACCTTACAGGAGATAAACCTAATTATCAACCGTTACCAGGGTACTGACCATATAAAGATACTAATCAAAACATAGCTCGCGCAACGAACGAAGGGGGTCAGTCAGATTCGTTCTCTTATCGACTGCACATATCTAGCGATTAACGAACGATTTGGCAGACGAATCTTGCGATGAAGGTTTTATAACTATCACAGCCAAAGATGGGAGCGACAAGCAATCAGATTCAAGCACAGGTTGGTCGCTTAGGTTTTT
>JAHWFO010057706.1:0-10436 GCA_023313115.1 Rhysida immarginata | reverse complement strand
TTTTTATGTAATTTTTTTCTGTATATTAATACATGTACAGTAACACGAACACAGTAGTTCCCCCAGTTTTTGAAAAACATCGGTTGATAACATTTTTATTTAATGAAGTTACGATCATCGAAAATTCGATGTAGCTACTTCTTGAATATCGATACTATCGCTTATTACTTCGATATCTTTATTTGGTTTGAACATCGTAAAACCAGTTGGTTCGCATTTTGCACCAAGTCTAGATTTAGACATTACTTCTGCAGTAACATATTCATGGACTATCCTCAAAACCTTCAATTTAATAATCACCTTTCATTTAAATAATGTATTCAATGTTAAATAATTACAGACAGATTGATAATCATTATTTATAGTAAACATGGACCATTAATAATTCAGAAATAACAAATATCACAAATTACAAACAAATCTATTGTCAAAAAGCTAGCAATTTCAAAGTTTTACATTTTAACACTTAACAGGTTAATAACAATGTGGAAAGTGGCATTCGGTTATCATTATTAGTCTGTTGTGTCACTTTGTTTCTAGCTTTTTGTAATCAGATTTGTATGTAATTTGTGAAATTTGTTATTTCTCAATAATAATGCTCCATGTTTACTACAAAAAATCAATATGCCTGTATTTTTTTAAAATTTATACTGTTTATTTAATGCTTGTTAATTTAATTTAATGAGTAAATTTTTTAAACTTTTGTTCTTCACAGTCCCCATTTCTTTAGATTTGATGACAATCTTGAGTCACATAGGAGAAAGGAAAAACACATAAATAGAAAAGCACGTAGAATTACACTTATGAAACAAGTATAAATAAATTTTTATGCACGTGAGTGTTCCTCTCGTTTGCTAAATTACTGTATCCTGAAACGAAACCCACCGACTTAAAGTTTTCTTTCATTTGTATTTAATTTATTTATGTACTTTTCAAACCGACTTAACCGTTAGAGTTCCAGGGGAAACAGTGATCTTCTACCATCAGATTCTCCTTGTAGTCACCTGGTACTAGGCCAACCCCTTGGTCTCATATCCACTGGTTAGAAAAAAACAACTGCCTATGAAGACCAGTTTGCAGCATCCATATCAGATGGCCATACTGACAAGACTTCTCAATGTGGAGAAGTAGGGACTCTACAACTAAAGACTTTACAACTATGGTGACACAGCTTGCTGCACCGATCTGAGCATCCAATACTCTATCCTGCCACCCATCACTAGTGAATGCAGTCCCGAGATACTTGAATTTCTCCACCAATATGTCTCAATGGGGTCCCCTTAACACTATGTAAGGAACAAAATCTCAGTTTTAGCCAAATTGATTTTCATCCCCATGCTTAGCTGCAAACCGATGTAGTACATACAAGTTAGTGCAAGAAGACCCAAAAGGTCATGAGCAAAGAGCGATCTCTCCACCAAGCAGTCACGCACACAAAAACGCTCAACACCTTGGCTGCCCAGTCTATTCAGTCCATAAAGATAATGAACAAGAGGGACAGTATGCACCCTTGGCAGAGTCCAACATGCATGAAGGGTCTTTGAATTAATGCCATTTATCCAGACACGAATCTTGGAGTGTTTGTATGCAGATATGATAGCAAAGAAATCTGTCATATGCTTTTTTGAGGTCCAGAAAGCAAGCATAGACTTTTGTATACTCCCAGGGTTTCTCGAAGATTTACCTTAGAAAAAAGTTGTGATTCGTTGTGTTTTGGCCAAGTCGAAAACACACTGCTTCCTCGATCAACTGTTTGGTGTCTGCTATTTCCTGACTTCTACTCTCCTGACACTGAGCATAGTTTCCCAGAAATGCTGAGCAAGAGGATGGATCGTTTGTTGTTGCAATCCCTTCGATCTCCCATCATATTTATTACGAATGAATTTATTTTTGATAAAAACATTTTGATGCAATTCAAGTTATTTATATACGAGGGTTGGGGCATAAGTCATGGCAACTATTTTTTTTTTATGAGAATTTAAGCATGGGTGGAAAATGTGAAATATACAGATGAAAGGACAAGGAATGGACGAAATGTACGGACATTTAACAACAAGCCAACACTTTGCTTCTCATGTTTATTAAGGTAGTTGACAACATTACAGGTTTCATGTTCTGGAATCATGAAGCCTGTAATGTTTCATACGTTTCATGCTTCTGGAAAATTTATTCTGGAACATGATTACCGGTTTTCTTTTTCCAGAATAAGTAACAGAAATCAAAATAGAGAACGGCTATTTTGATATACGAGCGGTGTTCAACTCGGGTTACATCCTCCTTGCACGGCGGTTGACTGAGAACTGATTTAACATTGCTCTCTGCGCAACATCAGGAACTCACGGAGCCATCTAATGTTGTGGAAACATACTACCAGTCACAGCTTCCTTGAGACATATGACATTTTATGATACCATCCCTTAGCTCTGACAAAAAAAAATAGTTGCTATGACTTATGCCCCAACCCTCGTATTTGTATTCTTTTCTGACCAATCCAAATTTTAAAGGCAATTTAATATTTTGTATAAAACAGAATTTTTACTATTTATGAACACTGAATTTTAAATTTGTAATTCTGAGAAATGTCTGATGGTTTAATGCTTTTGGGAAAGAATAAAATTTTTCACTTGGGTATGAAAACAATTGTTTTATATACATTTTATTAATTAAATTTCCCTCAACGTTCATTATTTTTAAAGAAATTTTGAAAATAATTATAAACATTCGCGAGTTACGAAAATCACATTTTTATAACCGAAACACGAATAGCATCATCTAAACATGCATAAGCCCAAATACATCGATCCACATGAGTGAAATCGTAGGATAGGGGCGTGTAAAAGTTTGAATAGTAGCATCGATTTCAATCGGAACAGAAATTCGGAGTAGAATGCTTAGCCGTGCATAGGCTCGACTCAGACGGATACGATTATCGTGGGATCGCGGCTATGGGAATCAGTCTTTTTTTAGACCTACATCGTGGTCGTAATGTAATGAAAAATGCACATGAAATACTAAAATGAATGCACGAGTAATAAGAAAAATGGTATAACATTTCCTGCACGTCTTCTTTAAAATGTTGTGAACAAACAACCATTGTTTCCGTAGGTTTTTTCCCATTTTTAACTTAATGCACCATTCCTTCTTTAATTTCCCATCTCTAGGAAATTTATGGAACGATAGCGTCTTTCCATCTCCTACTTTTCCTTTACACCCCGAGACGCAACAATAATTTACCATCGTATAAAGCAGCGAAAAAAAAACACAGTTGAGTTGTCAAGTGTACTGTTTTTCTCACGTGCTCGCTCACCTATTCAGTATCCCAACTGCGCCGCCATTATAGTCGCTGCGACGCTAGCGCCACAGGAGTGAAAGTGGCAGCCGTGATCGACAATAGCTTTTGGTCCAGTAGTTTTTTTTTAATGGCCATGTCAAAATATAACTTTAATTATAGAGACCCTGTATTAAATAAAAATAAATTGGTATGGCAGACTAGCACAGGCCTACCATGGATTCAAAAAAGAATTTTTTTTCTGTTGGGGGGGGGATTGGGGTCCTTAAATACTCTTTTACTCCAAAATGGCTCTTTGCAGCCAGTTTCTTTTTAAAAAAGGTCCATCTTAATGGGAGGAGGCCGTTCATGTCGTTTTCATTGTGCTTGGGGTGTTGAAATGAATGAATGCTTCTGCCATTTCTTCATTTAAAAAAAAATATATAACTTCTCTAAAAAGGATTAGCCCTTTTTCATAAAAAGTATGTCAATGCTTAGTTTAAGGGTCCCTCTAAGTATAAATAGATTAAAAAAAAAAAATTCAGGGGGGGGGGGGGTGGTAGTTAATCCCAAACCGCCATCAAAGCCAAACAAGTCATTCAAAAAAATTCCCCTTTATGAGAGAAGTCTGTACATGTTGAGTTTTTTGAGTTTGGATTGCTGACTTGAACGCTAAAGCCATTTCTTGAGGACCTCAAATCCAGATGTCAATAATTACTTTAACTGAAAACTTATGTATAACTATGAAAACTTTTATTTTAAAAGAAATTTTTAATAACCGTCGCCAGAAACTATTTACTTAAATATATATGTTGCAGGCAAAACCCGTATTTAGAATGAGTTTTTACTACTTAAAACTAGTTTATACTGGATGTCTTTGTTAAAACTAGAATTTACTGTTAGACAAAAATGAATTTGAGTTAAAACTAGTTAACTAGACAAAACGTGTTTTGACAAAATGGCTCAGTTAAGACTGTTTCGACTGAGGTCAAAGTTCACCCAACTCACACGTGATAACGCGTGCGAAGCATCAGAACGACTCTGATTGGTCGAGTGACGTCACGCAATTCGAAGCAAGTCGACATGTGCAGCACATGCTGTCACGCGCACACCTGCACAGTTAGTCTTCCGTTAAGCACGTATAAATCGACTCGTAGGTAATACGTATTTATCATGGCGGATTTAAATCAAGGAACGCGATGGAAAGAGGAATTTTTATAAAGGATATTACAGATTGATGAACATGAAAACAAAGAAGACCACTTCAGTTAATTAAGTTACGATAAATTAATGGAGGAAATTGAAGAAGCACAATTAGCTGAAAAAAAACACAGAAACAGTACAGAAGATTAAAACGATTCAAAGTTATTAATATTTGTGGGACGCGAAAGTTAGTGACAAAAAAGGAGCCTATGAAGTATTATTTGTATGTAGACGAAATTTTCGATATTATTGAAGCAGCTCATGCGGCCGTTGGTCATGGAGGTCGAGACAGACTAAGAAATGAAACTTCAAGAAAATATGCGAACATAACAATAGAAATGATAAATATTTTTCTGTCTATGTGCGAAACATGTCAGCGTAAAAAGACTATGAAAAAAAAAGGGGCCTTGTTTCGAAACCCATACTTCATTCAGAGATGAACAGTCGTTGTCAAGTCGATCTGATCGACATGCAAACGCAAGAAGATCGTGGATTTAAGTTTATAATGGTATATCAGGACCATTTGACAAAATTTGTTTTGTTACGTGCACTGCAAAGCAAGAGAGCTGTGGAAATGGCACATCAATTAACAGATATATTTTTGACATTTGGTGTGTCTTACATTTTACACTCTGATAACGGCAGAGAATTTGTTAACTCTGTCATAGATGAGGTAGCTTCATTTTGGCCCGAGTGACGGAAAACCAAGGCACAGTTAAAGCCAAGGATCTGTTGAACGGGCCAATCAAGATATTGAAAAAATGTTGGCTTCGTGGATGCAGGACAACAATACTACAAAATGGTCTTCGCTTTGTACAATTTATGAAAAATCATGCACTTCATTCTGGTATTAAGCAGTCACCATATAAAGCCATGTTTGGTACAGAGCCGCTAGTAGGGCTTATGACTTCAAATTTGCCTCTAGATGTTATTAAGGAGATACGAGAAGATGATGATCTCAAACAGGCTTTAAATAAAATTAATGTGATAGATGAAGGAAAGAAATTTTAAATATCAAAAAAGGCAACCTGTGTAACGGAAATATTAAATTTCTCAGAGGAGGTAACCGCTATAGCTAATAGTAATAGTCAGTCTGTTATTACAACAGCAGCCAGTCAAGAAGACCCAGAAGCTGTAGCTAGTAAGAGTGCAGAGCCTCAAATAACACCAGCTAATGACGAAGATAAAGAAGCTGTAGCTAATGTGAATCGACAGTCCCAAATAACAGCAGCCAGAGAAAAAGCTCATCTAAACTTGGCAAAACAGGCCAAGAGAATGAAATTGGCTTCGGATTCAATACATGCTCCTGTAGAAATCGGTGATAATATAATTATACCAATTCCTGATGTTGACAGAGCAAAAGCAGATCTGCGTAATATTATTGGAGTGAGTCTACAAAAGGATGAACAGGGTTTGCACAAAATTGGAACGAAATATGGGATACTCGATAAATTGTATTGCAGGTATGTATTGTTCAATTGTGCCACTATTTAATGTTGCTAACTATGCAGTTGATTCATTAAAAAAAACTTAACCTTTTTTTTGGCAAAATTTACTATAATTATTAATTAACCAATTAATTTCAAATAAGAATGAAGCTATTTGAAAATTTAAACGTGCTTGTTCAGGTCTGAATTTGACGTGTCCGAAGAAAAATTCTTGAAACTAGAAGAAGTGCCAGAGACAAATTTATCTTTAAGAACTGCTGCCAAAATAGCAGCTTTCGGAACAGGCCAAGGATTTGTCCGCTGTGTGTGTAAGAAGGCATATATGTCGAAGAGGTGCTTTTGTAAGAAAAAAGGCAACCTGTGTAACTCGAAATGCCACGATAGTTTGCCTTGCAATAACAAATAATGTATACTTCCTTGTTATCTTAATTTTTTGTTCTTTATTGAATGATTATTTTTGTATTTCTTTAATTAATATTAGTAACACAGATGTGTGACCAATATTTTCAATAAATATTGTATTAAACAACACAAATGTTTTTAATCCCAATCGACACTTTATTGATTTTAATTGAATCATTTCCTCCAAGCATGTTTATTTAGCTAAAATTAGTTTTAACTAATGTTTAAAGTTAAAACTAGTTTTATCTAAAATACAAACATGTACAGCAGTAAATTCTAGTTATAATTAGGTATATCTAGTTGTAACAAAGGCATTCAGTATAAACCAGTTTCAACTAGTAAAAACGCGTTCTAACTAAATACGGGTTTTGACTGTAACACAAACACACGAATTAAATGTATCTGGAAAACCACAAACCTGGAAGGTTTCTGGTCCCGAGCATTCTGGATTTGCGGTCCTCAACTGTATCTCTAAAAAGGCTAAACCAATTGGCATAAAAAATATGCTAAGGCACAATTTAAGGTACCCCCTAAGTTATGCATAATTTTGTTTGGTTCAGCTATTTGCCGTTTCAGAGGAGTTAGCTGCACAAAATTGGTCACATATGTACATCTGTATAGACGGAAAAAAATTTTTTTTCAAAATTTCAACATATCTTTTCGAAACATGAACTTTTATGTAGATTTCAGCAAAAAAAAAAAAATTTGAGTTTATGAAACGAACACATAAGCCTTCACTCTTAGACAGTGGTAGGCCAATAATATTCATGGATCTACCTCATATTATAAATGATTTCAAGACGAATAATTGTACAGCAAAATTAAGGCTTTGTGCTTATTAACAGTTCTCTAACCGCAATTCTTTGGTGAACCCCGTTAACGATTTTGCTTCCCTTCTTACCACCATGTTTCTTCAACATTTCACTTTACCGCCACGCAACGCTATCGCTTCCAAGGTATGCTTGTGCAAAAACAAAGAGTGTGTTATACACTTTCGTGTACTTCCCTTGTCAGTGGCATGTTTTCTTTTACGGGGAATTGGCGACACCTCAGGAGAAGTCATTTCTGTGAGGAACAGTTTGCAAAGTCCGAATCCATTGTTCAAGTACAATATGATTTCCACCATTGGTTCAAAAGAAACAGCAGTTTCATCCTAAGCATTATGAGTGCCATAATGCTTTTTTTTTTATTTAGAAATTTCATGCAAAGGTGATCAGAGCTTCTCCATTTGCACATGCAACCATCTTCAACAATTTTTCTATGAATGAAACTTCTAAACAGACTTTTAAAATTGGACTATACAGTTATGTGAGGAACACTTTTGTCTTTCACATTTTGAATGAAATTGATGAATAACCCTACATTATGAAATACAATTTATTCAACTATTTTTCTAGAATTAATAGATTTTGGTTTTTATCATTCATTAGGAGTTATGATACAGTATTATACAAGAAACAATTTCTTACCTTGATTGTGTTCTATTCTGACATGCCTCACAAGGCCATTCAATTTGAAGGTTAAACTAAAAATGTAATGCTCATCTGAACTATCTCGAACAATGAAAGAACCATCAGGTTCACTAGCAAGAATGCGTTCTGCAGTTTCACCACTGATGGGGCCCCAGTACCAACCATACTGATGAAAATAGGAAATCAAAAATGTTAGCTTTAAACATTTTTAGAAAACAAAATCAAAAAACAATTAATTTGCAAGACTTACATCCTTTACTTTATGAATACTAGCAGTAAAGTCAACTGCCTTTGCATCAGTTGCAGTTGGGCTTTCACTTCGTTCATGTTCTGGAAATTTTGAAATTAAAATATGACAGTTCAAAACATTTTACAAATCATGTTCTTCCATATGATTCCTTAATGGAAATTTTTTTCATTCTGATCAATCTACATTCTATTCTAAGGATAGTAACAAAATTGAAATTGTATGTTATTCAATTGATTTTGGATACCATTACAGAGATCAAATAGTTCAAAGACTGGCTACAATGTTACAAAACGTGGCAACAGCCTCAGATATATAAAAGACTGAACCGTTACTCATCAGACACAGCAACTGATGGATGCACGAGAAATCAGCACATGCAGACGGTACAGTTTTGATATGGTCTTAAGTAACAGTAGTGAAGTGTGTCATGTTCAAGTTGGGAGAAGCAAATACAGTAAATCCCAGGAATCCGAAATGTCAGATAACCCGAACACCTCCGAACGAAAATCAATCTTTAAATTAAATTTCTTGATCAAGGAAAAAAAAATAAATAAATAAATAAATAAAAATTACAGATTTAAACCAAACGTTATGTTTATTTTTGCAAACAACATTACGGTATGTGAAAAAAAATATATTCCTTCAATTAACTGGATACACAACGTTCCAACATAAATCTGTGATCTTTTGATGTACCGAAATTCTTGGGGTATAATGCGCCCTAGCCGATAATATACACCCTTGTTTTTTCATGTTTTTAGAAAAATCCCTAGCCCATAATATGCAATCGCGTATTATATGCACATAATGTATCTAACATAGCGATTCAGCATCAGTGAGTGCTCCGCCAAATTTGTTCAAACGTGTAGTGCATTATGGTCGCCTGATTTTAAAGGTTTTATACTTTATATATTCCCATAAAATGAAGAAATAAATATTCAGAAAAAATGATCATATAAAAGAATTTATTCATTACAGTTAAACTTACATTTTATCTGAAATAAATGTATTTAAATTCCTTCAAAATCGGAATTGTCTGTGTCCAAGTTCTTTGTTTGTTAGGCCTAATTACCATTTCTTCTTCCCAGTCCTCGATTCTCATGAAATGAATCACCCACAGGAGGGGTAATTCCTGCTTTCACAAAAGCATTCAGATTGTATTTTCTTGTATTCTCTATCATGCAAATGAATGAATGTTCCGTAAATGCTCATTTAATTGCCGGTCTCGAAATAACGCCGAGTGCATGGGATTCCTCTGCTCCTATGTGTGGGCAGATATTGAAAATTTGGCGATTGGATATTATATTACAGTAACCTGGTATAAAATCTTATATTTAAGTGTATTAACATTAAATAAACGCCGGTCTCATATAAAGGCCAGTCTCGATTAAACGCCTGGGGGGAAAAAAAATTTGAACATTTACGGTATATCCATTTGATATATAATTCAAACGTTTTGTCCCCACATCTTTATAAAGATCAATTAGTAGCAAACATTGGTAAAACCAGTGCTCCCACTAAAATTGGCACAGGGCATGGTGTCAACTGCAGCAAGAGGGCACATCATCCAGTATCAAGGCATCTCATGGGGAAGGGGGAGGGGGGGGGGGGGCCGGGCTAAGCCTAATTTTGTGCTTTCTGTTTTATAAAATCAGGCAGAAGGATATGGAAGAGCAAGAGCAAATTGATATGCACTATTTTTGCAGAAAAGTACTGTTTTTGGGAACGAGCGCACTACTCTCATGACAGGGCACAATATTCTCGCGGCAGGGTGCAGCGCCCTCCTAAAATAGGCTAAAGGGAGCACTGTAAAACTGCGGAATAGCATCCCCTAACTTTTTTGATTGATATTATCAAGACTGGTTGCACTCATGTATTGCATTTATTAGTGTCAGCTCTAGTTAATGGCAAAGTAATTTGCCTTGCTTTTGAACTTTATAATTACAGAGTTCACACAGAATACAGACATCTCAGCTTGGCGACCGTCTTGAAAAGTTGCTGAGAAAACCTGCTATCCCTGGTTTTATGAATGGAAAACGGAAGAGAGCCACTGAATTCGCTTTTGCAATAAATATACGTGAAGTATATATATGTGGAAAATAAAGTGATTAAATATAATGTATATTGTATTTACTACCTATATAATATCTTTCTACATATATAAAGAAGGATGTGTGTTTGTTTGTTTTTTATACAAATCTACAGTTTTATTCCGATCTTGATAAAATTTCGCATACATGACCTCCAAAGCATGAGGAAGGTCACTGTCTACCTCAGCTTTCGAAAAAATAATAATTATTGATAAAAAAAATCGATATTCATGGTTATGGCAGGGCATATTAACGAGAAATATCTCATGACCAACAATGCAAGACAATGTTTTTGCAACAATA
>JAHWFO010057705.1:0-18828 GCA_023313115.1 Rhysida immarginata | reverse complement strand
TAAAAGTATGACGGCGCGTTAAATATTAAATTTTAAAATGAAAATACTACATAATTTAATAAACGTGTCACTATAGTTTTAGCTTTTTTATTTTATGAATTTGTATTTAAATAGAGGCGCCAAAATTTTTTAGTGTGCTTTTTAAAAATATGTATGCTTAAATTTTTTTTTATATTTTTCATTATTATTATTATTATTTTTTCATATCAAAATAAGTGTTCACGCCAATAAAAAAACCTAGAACATATCATCAATGTTTCTGTAAACACAAGAATTTTGTAACAGCAGTTTAAAATTCTATTTCGGTAAGAATGTCAAATAAAGTTGGAGTTAGAACAACGATAGTAGATCGACTTAGCAGTTCTTAGTTACTATATCATTTGTTCCATTTCACTCTACTATTAACTTTCCAGATATCCTGGATAAACGCTAAAACATCACTTTATTTTAATGGATTGAAGAACAAAAACCCTATAATTATTAGCATGCACGGGGAGCTTAGCATGCAAGAAAAGCAACGGTAGGCAACTGTCTGCAGACACCCTTTGAGAGTTCGCAAGTGGATAATGAAACGATTTGTACAGAATATTATAAGTTAGATCATAATGAAATACGAGCTTTATTGAATATAAATTATTATGAAATATGGATTTTACTGCCATTTGGCATATTCGAGAAAACAATGCCAATAACTCCCCTGTTAACGAAAGCAGCATTTGCTTATCAATCATTAATTACAGCTAGTTAATCAGGCCATAGGCACCGATTCTAGGGGGGGGGGTGACACTTTCTGTCCCAAAAATTTTGCTGGGGGGGGGGCATGCCCACTCAATATTTTTTCTATGCGCTATATTTTTTCAAATATCTTACAGTATCTTTCTTATTTTGGGCATTCTTTTGGATGGGTATACAAAAGTTGCCCCCCCCCAGTATTAAAACAATTAAAAGCCAATCAAAAAATAAAACAAGTCAGTACTCGTCAATGACTGGGTAACTTAGAAGCCCATTCGATCAATGATGATTCAGCAATGGGACCCAAGTCCGAGTTTAATAATAATTTTCTGTCTGTGCTGCGAATGGCTAAGCATTCAAAAGCGTTATAGACTGCTGAATGATGAATGCAAAGCATTCGAAAAGCGTTTACAGGATTATCAGGTTGTATTATTTCAATTTTGTTTTTTGTTGTGGTGAAAGAGTTTTTTAGTCTTAAGGTTCACATATCGATTATCCACATAACTGTTATCGTTTCTATAATTTACTTACCTTATAAGGTTATATTATTTAAATTTAGATGACAAAATTCAAACTCCTTCATTAATAACTTTATGCAAAATAAGCTTGCAACCATATAATTCACTTAATGAGTTCCACATACAGAAAATTTTCTTGAGCCAATTACAAACGTTTTCATTTTATTAGCATATATTCGTACGAAATAATAAAAAAATTGAAATCATATACAAGGGTTGGACAAAATAATATGAACGCCTTTGGTTTTAGACGTTTTGTCGAATATCTAGAAAAATACTAGAAGCTTCAGGGGTGTCAAGAGCATGTTTCACCTCATATATTTCAGCGAAGATTTTGTCCCGAAGGTAAATAGGGGACAGCAACAAATTTGAACAAAAAAATAATGTTTGGGATCACTTTGGATTGTGCAGCAAACATTTTCATTTGTGCCACGACAGTTTACGAGCTATAACGTCGAGAAGTTTAGGGAGGGGCGGTAAGGGAAAATCTCTAAATATATTTAAATATTAACATTTAAAAATTTTTTTTTCTTGTTCGATAGTGCTTTCGTTTGTGTAACAACAGTTTAGGAGCTATAATAGCGTGAAATTTAAGACTTGTGTCCGTTTAATGGTCTTAGAAAATCCCTAACTAGAAACATTTTCATATAATTCTTTTTCTGGGTCGATTGTGCTTCGTTTGAGCTGGTATTACTGCAAAAAGTTTCGTTTTAGGTTTAACGACGGGAATTTCCTTGAGGGGGAGGGGGCTTCTGAATATCCCTGTCACAGGAACGGAGCGAGAAGGGAGGCTGCGAAGCAGAAGACAATGAGGTTGAAGATAAAAGCTTTTTACCGGGTGATTCAGTCAATTTCTCACCATTTCACTCGAATGACGTGCATTAGGGATAAACAATTGAAAGAATATGAGCGCCATATCGAATTTCTAAATGGTTGGAGTTTGTATCGTTGCAACGGCGCTGCATGAAAATCGTATTGTTGAAAAATGGCGCCCGCTTTATCAACAGAGCAGAAATGCAAGATTGTCGAATGGTATTTCGAGACAAAATCACCTGTAACCGTGCAAAGAAAGTTCCGGAAGGGGTATAAGTGTCGAGACGCAAGCAATCATGGATTTTGTCAAGCAATTTCGTGCCACTGGATGTGTTAAAGGCAAGAAAAAAAGGCGGGAGCGAAGCTCGTGTTCGAACGGCCGAAGTTGTCGAAAATGTTCGCACAAGGTTGGTCGATTCCCTACCAAAAGATCTGTTCGCCACCTATCCAGGAAGAAGGACTGTCGTATACCACAACGTGGCGAATTTTGAGAATAGATTTACACCTGCTCCGTATAAGATCCATGTTTATCAGGAGTTAACAGACACTGGAAGACAGAAGCGACAACAATTTGCGATGGAGTTTGGAGCAAAAATGGAAGCCAATCAGGACATTGTGGACAGCTTGTGGGTGTCAGATGAGGCCTTATTCCATCTGTCAGGTGACGTTAATAAACACAACGTTCGCTTTTGGGGTTCACAGCACCCTCATGAGATCCATAAGTCACCTCTTCATCCACGAAAGGTTATGGCTTGGTCCGTTCTTTTTTGAGGGCACCGTAACGTCACAGGCTTACCTTAACATGTTGGAAACCTTCTTCATCCCCGAGCTGCGAAGGAGGCGTATACCGCTTCGACATCAATGGTTTCAACAGGATGGGGCTAGGCCTCACACTACTAATGAAATGCTAGAACTTTCTCAATCAGATATTCGGAAATCGTGTCATTTCAAACAGGTTTCCAGATCGAATCGGGGGTGGCTTTCTTTGGCCCCCTACAAGTCCTGACCTACACCCATGTGATTTTTATCTCTGGGGGTTCCTTAAAGACAGTGTGTTCACTACAGCACCAAGAACCCTAGATCAGCTGCGACAAAGCATCGTCTACCCTTGTGGATGCAGAAATCCTGGATAGAATTATGAACAACTTCACCATTCGGCTGCGAGCAGTTCAAAACGTTCGTGGTGGCCACATTGAGCATATCATCAAGACTTTTCCACGGAAATAAAAACTCCGAACTGCCTAAAATATCATACTGAAATGCTAAGTTTGTAAACATTAATGGGTCAATAAATCATAATACTGAAATGGTCAGAAATTGACTGAATCACCCTGTATAAGAATGCGCCCTTGGTCTGTACGTTTATCCGGCCGTCCGCCGTTTGCACGATAACTTGAGAACGGATTAACCTTTTCAAATTCTGTTTTCAGAAATATGACCATGAATACCTTAGCTCGGCCGTATCAACTTTTCAGAATTTTTCGTGGACCCCTTCAAGTCGAATTCAACGTGCTAAAACAGTGACTGTAAAGAATACCAAGATAATAGCATGTCATATAATAAATAAAATCTTGTAAACATTCCAAGGAGGAGCTTTAGCAGTGAAGCAGAAATACATTTATACGTTTATTAAAAAGAAAATAACCCCCCCCCCCCCAGCCTCCCGAGTAGGATTAATCAAGCCATCTATTTTTACCTCTTCATCTGCACTTTTTACCTCTCCCCAAGTTTTTTTTAATCAATAAATTGATTTTCTCGAACATAATATGTAAAAAATGTAAAATACCTTGTATCTTCTTTCTTTTCTCATCATTTCCAAACGTATGATATATCACATGCCGTATGTTGCCATAATTCTAAGGACCAAGTGACTGCCACCCCCGCAAATCCGATCCCACTGGAACAATTGGGCCTAAACTTCATAGTAATGTAGATCTTGCCTACAGGATTCTGGATACTGGATTTTACGCCTTTACTTACCTATATAGCACATAAATATGTTGCCCTCTCTGAATCCCACCACCGTAATTCCGACCCCCGTATACCAATCAAAACCAAACTAAATAGTGCGGATAGTAAGCTACATTCCGAATTTCAACCTTCTACCTCAAAAAATGTAGAAATTATGAAGGTGACGGACTGACATTATAAAACCAATAAGTAGCTCCATTCTTGTTCTACTTACGAGGGCCAGTCAAATGAAAACGGGAAATATTTTTTTACAGCTCCTTTATTACAGACAGAGTTTATACACTATTTTTCAATCTAGTCCCCATCTTTTCGATGCATTCCGCCATCTAGTCGGGAAGGCATGGATACCTCGGGAAAAAAAAATCTTCATATAATGGAGATCTTGCTTATAGGAATCTGCATACCGAATTTCACTCCTTTATATGCATAAATACACCTAGACCTTTTGGTCCCCTCTTATTTTCACCCTCAAAACCCCGACCTTAGTGGGCTAATCAAAACCAAACTAAATAGTGAAGGTGTACATGCTCATAGTAAGCTACATTCCGAATTTCAAACTTCTACCTCAATAAATGTAGAAATGATGAAGGGTGATTCAAATCGTGTGTAAAATAAAAACAATTTATTCCAAGGGCTGTCCATTCTTCCGCTACTTAATAATAAAATCTTGTAAACATTCCAAGAGCTGTCCTCCACTTTCGCCCCTTAAATTTTTGCCCGTTCCACTTTCGCCCCGGCGCAATTATATGGTAATTTCACTTTCGCCCTGTATATTTTATCAAGGCCCTGAAGAGAGGCTAAGGCTATACGCAAGTAACTTGAATACAACATAGCCAGGGTTTCAAACTGTGATGGTACTTCAAGCAGTGTTTTTCACGAATAATCACCCAATTTTTTTTAAGTGGTTTTTAGTGGTAGGCGATTCTCTGAAAAATTGAATCGTATCTGAGAGGGTCAGAATCGATTAATCGATTATTGCGAAAAATTGAATCTATTTTTTAAAATAATAAAATTAAATCTGTTTATTATAATTTATTTCCGTGGTTAAAAGAGTAGCAAAATAAACACATAGAAGAAACCATTCATGAATTTTTTTTTTTAGTAACAAACAATAACAAAGATGTTGTGAAGCAGAAATATTATAACAATGTATTGTGAAGCAGATAAAAAAAGTTAGATTGATTGATTATTTGGTATTATGGAATCGAGAAATCGAGTTTCGGAATCGGGAATCGTCCACCACTAGTGGTTTTACACCTTGTATTTATTTAAAATACTTCTTTAATTAGTGTAGTATCACTATAACGTCATAATTATTGTAATCATAGATTCTTCAAAACAGCACGAACGTTTGTTAAGGATTCATTGACAGTGGTACTTCAGTTTACTGTCCTTGTGGGGTGGTACTTGTTCAAAAATGTTTGAAAACCGTGGGCCTATAATAACCAGGCTAACGACTACTGTGCGAAACATGGAATTTTAAATGAATGAAACATAAATGATTTAATAAATATTATATATTATGTGTTAATGTACTTATGTTTGTTACACATAACAGACGTTTAGGGAAAATGTGTTAATAAATCTTTTTTTTTTGTTTTTAAAACATTGTTTGTACAGTGTTCGTAAAGACTCTATATAGAGATAAATTAGGGAATGAATTCAGTCGTTAATTAAAGTAAATTTTGAATTCTACATTTATTTTGTTTTTATTTTCTAAACTCTATTATTTCTTTTAAAACAATTTAGATTTTAGGAAAGCTTTAATTTAAATCGTTCTTAATTAAAAGGAGAATTTCGTGGGTTAGGTTAAATAAGTGTTCTAAATAACTGAATTCTTAGTTTTCTATTTGACTTGTTAACCTCTCTGCAAGGTCTTTTTTATGGAAGTGGGTCTTAAAAGTATTTTTGCAGGGGGCGACTGTGGGAGGGGTAAAAGTGGACGGGGCCAAAGTGGAGTGAACCTTCTAAGGAGGAGCTTTAGCAGTGAAGGAGAAATACATTTATTAAAAAAAATAATCCCCCCTCCGCCTCCCCCCGAGTAGGTTAAGGCAAGTATAGATATAGATTTGAGCACAATTCTTTCGCAACTGAATATAGATTTGAGCACTTGAGCAATCGTGCGTCGACAAAGCGATTTCACGTGAAATCGCTTTCTCGACGCACGATTGCTCAAGTGCTCATAACCTACATTATTAAGGAGCGGAAGAATGGAGCAACTTATTGGATTTATAATGTTAGTCCTTCATAATTTTTACATTTTTTGAGGTATATGTAGAAGGTTAAAATTCAGAATGTAGTTTCCTATGGGCATGCCCATCTGCACTATTTAGTTTGGTTTTGATTAGTACACTAGAGTCGGAATTACGGGGGTGGGATTCAGAGAGGACAACAAAACTATGTGCTATTTAGGTAAGTACAATGCTGGACATAATAATAGGACCAGTCGAAATACAAAACACAAAATATTTTTATTTAATTTTTTAAATAGTTTCTGTTTTTTAACGTATAAATAATTTTATTTGTGAAAGGAAATAAAAAAAATAAAAAAAAGTTATGACAAAATTCAGTTTTTTTGAATAAACTCTATAGAAAGCAGTGGACAAAATTATAGAACCACCCTGAGAATAACGTATTTTTCCATAAAAAATTTGCATGTCTGGTGCTTTTTTTTTACTGCAGGCTGCTTAATCATTAATAAAAAAAGAGAATCAATGTGATTTGACTGCAAACGAACAATGGGACGTGGTACAAAGTTAACTGACAAACAGCAAGCTCAAATTATTGTCTATCATAACTGTGGGAAAAGCGAAAGGAAGATTGCAGCATTAATTAACAGATCAAAGACTGTTGTGCATAATTTTCTACAAAATCCTGAGAAGTATGGAAAAGTTTGTCGTCCTGGAAGACCCAGTAAGGTCTCAGAAAGAGACAAACGTGCTATCCTTCGAATGGCATCAGATACTGGCTGAACATCATCAAGCATCACTTCATCTCTGAATTTTCCTGTTTCATCTAGAACAATACGCCGTATACTCCATGCCTCCAAAAACCACGTGTATACGAAAATGAAGTTAAAGCCAAAGTTAACTTCAAAACATATAGAAAGACAGATCGGCATTTGCAAAACGGTATATTGGAAATAGTAAAATGTGGAACCATACCATCTTCAGTGATGAAAAAAAAATTAATATGGATGGGCCTGATGGCCTACGGTTCTACTGGTATGATCTTCGACGTTCAGAAAAAAATCTTTCAAAACGTGTTCAAGGTGGAGGCAGCGTGATGATTTGGGTTGCTTTTTCAGCAAAGAGAAAATCAAGCTTAGCGTTTGTCAAAGGGAAATGAACAGCCAACGATTATCGGGACATTTTAGGAAATTACCTGTTGCCATTTAAAGATGAATTGAATGATCCAGACATTGTATTTCAACAAGATAATGCACCTATCCACCGTGCAAAGTCAACGCAAGAGTGGTTTTGTGATCAAAAACTGACTGTATTGGACTGGCTAGCATGCAGTCCTGACCTCAATCCAATTGAGAATTTATGGGGTGATCTTGTACGAAGGGTATACGCAAATGGAAAACAATTTGAGAATGCAAAAGACTTAAAATGTGCCATTCGAAAAGCATGGGATGAGATTCCTTGTGAAAGACTATTAAACTTGAGTCAGACAATGACCAACCGTTTAATTGAAGTATTAAGTTTGAATGGTAAACAAACTAAATATTAATATTTATTTTTTGGAAAAAAATATTTTATTATTTACTTTCCTTAAAAAAACATTGTGGTCCTATTATTTTGTCCACTGCTTTGTATAGAAATTATTCAAAAAAACTGAATTTTGTCATAACTTTTTTTTATTTTTTTATTTCCTTTCACAAATAAAATTATTTATACGTTAAAAAACAGAAAATATTTAAAAAATTAAATAAAAATATTTTGTGTTTTGTATTTCGACTGCTCCTATTAATATGTCCAGCACTGTAAAGTCGTGAAATTCAGTATCCAGATTCCCCTAGGCAAGATCTACATTACGAATGTAAGAAGTTTAGGCCCAGCTGTTCCATTGGGGTCGGATTTGCGGGGGTGGCAGTCACTTGGTCTTTAGAACTGTGGCAACATATGACATGTGATATATCATACGTTCGGAAATGATGAGAAAGGAAAGAAAATATGAGCTTTTTTACATTTCCTACATATTACATTCGAGAAAATTAATTTTTTGATTAAAAAACCTGGGAAGAGGTAAAAAGTGCAGATAAAGGGGTAAAATTAGTTGACTGCAGGATCTGCTACTTGCTTTACCCTCCTCAGGGGGGGGGGGTAACTTCTTTTTAATTAATGTATTTCCGCTTCACTGCTAAAGCTCCTCCGTTTCTCGTAGGCTCCGGTGAGATTCCTTCGCAGGAGACAGTCTAGGGCAAATACTGCATTTTGGCAACAAAGGTCTCCGTCGAGTTCCATGTTCTAAGAAGAGATAAGAGAGCGAACAGGGCGTCTTTGCGTAGCTGCGTGCAACGAGGAGAAGCAGCGAAAGAATCCCAGGCAAAGTCGTGCTTCATTAATCTTCATTTAGCATCGCGATCGGACGTGCGAAGTCGCGAACCGTGGTCTACAAGAGAGGGTGAGCGTAAAGGCGACTTAAGCATGGAACCCACATTAGCGTAAACTCTGCGGAACGTAACAGCGGAGCGTAACAACTTGTCACGTGACATTCGTACTTTTTATGTTCCGTTCGGTACCGTTGTGCGTGCGAGTGGCCCAACGTTGGTGGCGTTGCGCGCCAGAAACTGCAGCGTGCAGCACCGTCTGATGATAGGTTTTTACAAGCTTTGTACATGCTTCGTGCTCCTTGGCTGACATCGCTGCTCTCAATTATCATTGTCCGGGTGTGGCCTACAAACTTTATTCAATAAATTATAAACTATCAACGTCCTTATATTGTTTGCGACGCTTATTGTAGAGGAAAGGATGTTTCCTTACCTCCTCTACAAGCAATTCAATGTCGCTAAGGAATCTCTGCCTCCCTTTCTCAATCTGCGTCCCCTCCTCCATGGCGGCAATTATACCTTTCACGGTGACGGTTTTCGATGTTTCCATCTTCCTAACATGTTCATTCCTACTATGTTACATCGCTTGTCGCTTCTGCCATTTTGGTTATCGTTTTTTGATGGCACCACGAGAGACGAGACGAGCAGGGTGAACCGAGGGAGAGGTGAACCACTCGCAATGTATTATGGGATGACATCATTAGTTTCCTATTGGTCCAGATGCTCCGCGTAAGCCACGGAAAGCACGGAAAGTTGAACGCCGTTCAACTCTCCGCTCCGCAGGCTTTGCGCCGACCTTGAGCTTGGTGGGGAGGGCTGGGGAGGGGTGTGACGTCACGATTTTACGCTCCGCTGTTACGTTCCGCAGAGTTTACGCTAATGTGGGTTCCATAATTTAGTTCGGCCAGGCCAGCGTATCCGCCTGCTAAAGCGAGCGATATTCTCGCGAAGCAACTCTGCCACGACTTTGAGCTGTGTTCAAGCATTTTCCTGCGTGAGGACGTAGCCTACGTTATTATCAACGTAGCCCACGTTGATAATAACGTAGGCTACGGTGAGGACGAATAAGCGAGGAAACGAGGAAACTGTGAGTATAGTTTTTCTTTTTCTCAGCTTGGCGTAGAGGTTGCAACTCACATTCGCATTCACTGCTTCGACTGTTATCAATTGCCTGTAAGGGCCAGTGCCTTTCATGCTCTAGCCATTTGGAAAGCGCATTGCGTATTGCCTGTTGGTAATAATAATTGCGAGTGAGCTCTCAGCTAACAGTTCGGAATATGTTAGCATAATGCCATGGGTATTGTCAGCCTACAATATACGCTGACTTAGGAGTCAGCTATTCAATTGGCCACCCACTGGGGATACTGAGGTAATCTGTTTATTTTTTTGGATAAATATTTAATTGCGTGACCGTAATTTTATATACCAGTTGTCACGTGTATTTTCGCAGTGAGTGAAGAGAGCAAGAGAAAGCGTGGGTGACGTGGATGACGCCGGGGACACGTTAGATTACTTCATCCCATAAAGTTCTCGTGACGACACGAGAAAGGATTGAGGAGAAGGAATATGGCGACGGAGAAGTAAGGACGTACGACGCGGCCGAGCCGATTTTATGTCAAAGAATAAAGGCCGATGCGCTAGCCACCCTAACTGAGCGTTTGAGAACGTAAACGCCGCAAAGAAGCATTTCTCAGCGGAGCCAAGCAGTTTCCATTACGACAGCGGAGTCGACGGGGAAACGGAGACAAAGGTCGGCGAGGCACACGACCGAGCTATACGACAGCATCTCCGACAACGCCAGGCAGCTCTCGGATGAAAGGCGGTGGACGAGGAATGGAGTAGCAGACTCGTACGGGCCATAGAAATTCTTCTCCAGGAATTCAACGAGGAATTCAACCAGGAGCGGTCTTCAGACGATAGCGGAAAACAGGCGGCTGAACTACCTGTCACCTGCAACGACGAGGCAGGGACAAATGGAAGGGGTCCAGCGCACGCCTTTTTTACCCCGAGACTTGAGCGAGACGATACGTCATCCCTATGCGGCACGAAAACGAGGCTCGAGGGAAAGCCCTCTCAAATAAACATTGCTTCAAGTGAAAAGTGCTTGTAAAACATTGTGACCAGATAAAAAATCAAAACTTTTCCAGAGTGTGCTAAATTGCCAAAATTATTCTAAAGTTATAAATTTATTATTTTTTCTTTATTACATGTATTTTTCTTACACAAAGTTTGTGCACAGAGAATTCAAAACGAGAATGCAGTTTTTAAGTTTCGTTTTAAGGATAATTCTAACATATTCTCGAAAAATACTTTTTTATTTATAATTGCCTTCTTATTATCCTTTTTCTTCTTTATGTTCAGAATCTGAACTTCAGATAGAATTTTGGCAAGCATTAAATTTCTGAAAATTACTTACTCCTTTGTTAAGCTTCAGAAGAAAGCAAAAGATACTAATCGAATTAAGTTTAATAATTAAGTTTAATAAATCTCCTTTTTAATTGTTAATGTCGTAAATAAAGTAATTATAAATAAAATAAATTAATAAATTAATAAAAATCATCAATTATATGTTCTGATGAAGTTTGTATGTGAACTGACATAGAACTGGGTTTGAAGAATAGGATTGAAGATATTTGATTGTTGAACTTGGATGACCATATGATGTGGCTTGAAAAGCTGGTTTGAAGATATAGTTGATGAAGTTGAAGTATTGGATGAACCTGGTTGTTGGTGGATGATATTCTTGATGTTGTGGAGTAATTTGATTTTTATTAATTTATTAATTAATTTTATTTATAATTACTTTATTTAGGACATTAACAATTATAAAAGAGATTTATTAAATTTAATTATTAATAAATCTCTTATATAATTACTAATCGAAATTCACACATTTGTCCTGACTGAAAATGTTCCTGGGCTGATGAGGTGATTCATAGTATATTAATTTCGGATAATGTACTAGAAAATGTGGACAAGGTTTAACGGACAATAAGGGAGACGACAGTTCCACAAAAAATATTTTAATTAAAAAAAATGGTGAATTGTGTCTTCAATCTTCTTGTCAGGCGATTCATAATTTTATAAAGTGCTGTTGTTCTGCTGCTCACTGTGGTTGATTTTCCTTAAAAATGATAAAATTATGTTGATAAACAGTTGTGCTAACCAAGATGCTAAAGGCTTATAATTTATGCCAGTTTAGCATAATTATGCTAGATCTGGCCACACTGTTGTAAAACGAAGAAATGAAACACTACTCGATTAGTTTAACAGTTTTGCCAAACATAAATTTTAGTACAGTAACTGAATGGCTGGGAAGATTTAATAACAAGGCATATAACTTTTTTCAGAATCTTATATTTTTGATTTTGAAGGTAATGTTATGAAAAATTATTTTTAAGAGCATGGACTTAAAATATTTTCATGTGGAAAATTTATACAGTAATTTAATTAAAACTTGATTTCTTCTTTGGAAAAAATTGAATTTATTCTTTTCGTAAAAAATACCATCATTTTATAAATACTCGGCATAATGAAGATTAGCATTATGAATAATTAATTGCACCTTTGTATATTATGCAAACATAAAGTGCTTTTTATTTTTCTTTATTTATCTTTAATTGTAATTGAACATTTTAAGTTAAAATTAAATTGATCTTTATTTAAACACAAAAAGCTTATTACCACTGAATTAAAAAATTTTCATTTTATTTTTATTTATTATGTAATGGTATGTGATGATAGCAATTTTGTATTTTATGAAATGCAATTGTTATAAAGGCCAAAGCACAAAAAGTTTGTACAAAATTGAACCATAAAATATAAAAAACCGCGAAACCACTTCACTTCTTCTTATAGATCATGGGATTTTCTTCCCTCCAGCCTCGGTTTCAATCGCGCATGGGATGACGTAATACAGGAAATCTCGTGAGCGGGCAAAAGGCCCATTTCATTACGTTTCGTCGGGGACTTATTTGCAATTATGGTAGGCCAACCTTTGCATATTTTTTGAAAGAAGTAAATGCTTCTGTTACTTCCGAACGGCTATCCATAGTTGTAATTAATACCTCCTTGGAAAACGAGCTGAATAAACTTTTAATTACGTATAAAGTAGTTAATTGGCAGAGGGGAGAAAGTGCAATTGGAGTCTTCCCGTATTCTTTGCAAGGATACTTTATGACTGGAATAGGAGGCTTTATGTGTGTACCAACGGACACTGTTCGATATTTGTTTATGTAAGCAGCGGACACTGTTCGAGACAGAGTTACAGAGTATTACGACAACGAACCATCGCATCTTAATTCATTCATCTTGGCTAGTTAAGCTCCGTGGAATTTTTGTGTGTGAAATTACGAAGTGAGTGACCACGTTCGTAAAAAGGGGTGTTCATATTTAAATTCATGAAAGTGAATATGAGTAGTAAAATTCCCGCTTATAAATTAAGTGCTACGGGATAAAACGGCAAATCGTTAGCAAACGTCAGAGCGGCCGTTTTTGTGATATTACTGTGTGTTAAAGTTGTGTTCGTTCATTCTACGAGGGTTACGGTGATGTGTGTCTCACGTGTAATAATGGTTATGATAAGTCGATGCTTAAGTTAGAATTCTTCATATGTGTGTCTATAGTTTTCTAAGTGCACCTCAGCAGTCATCAGTGAGGGTGCTACAAGTAGAATGATTAATAAGTGTGTTTATGTAATATCTGAATCCCATGTGTTATAGTGAAGGCCAGCTTCAGTGGTATCAGTGTCAACGAATCGTTGTATTGATTCTTTTCACCAGAGCATCAGAATCGTCATGCTCATCTTTAATTAAGCCTCAGCATTTGTATTGCAGCGAGATCTTCAACGAGTTCATCCGACAGATCCGCCTCAAGGTACTTACGAGAGTGAGAGATACACAAACACAAGAGAGGGTGTTAGTGTTTGTGTATCTCTCACTCTCGTAAGTACCTTAAGTAATTATCCACAGAAAATAAGGTGTTTGCTTTCTCCTCTAGATCCGCCTCAGTTTCCTGTGTGCATCGGAGATCGTTTTTCTCGATTGCGCTGCTACTCTACAGGGTCAGCGCTCTACCAACACAGCGAGACTTGGATCTAACGGCATCAAGGATTCCGCCCTTGCTCGTCTTGCCAAGTCAAAAGGCTTGCTAACGCCAAGGCACATTCGGCAACTCTACAGACTTGGGCTCTGTGGGCGGGGCTTCACCTATGACGTGTCATTTTCACAGAAATAGCTTAAATAACGCCGACGTTCAAAACGGTTGCCTAATAACTGATCACTAGGAAAATAAAAGCTTACAGAGAATCTTAGTCGGAAAAACACTGATATGTTTCTTAAATAAATACAAAAATACGATTTGATATTAGATCTCAATTCATACTAATATATATTGGTTCTAAGTTTGGTCTAAGTTAACATAATTGATAGGAGATGGCGCAATCAGAAATTCTATAGCAGCTGAAGATAAGTTACGTACAAGGTAATTGAAGAGATAGGATAATTGGATTTTATTAGGTTTTAAAATTATCATTATTTCGAAAAATAAAGTCTTCTGAAACACAAAAGAAAAAGACAGTCTAGTAAGTGGAATCAAGAAGGTTCCAGCATTTGAGAACCACTACTCCGCTACGTAGTATTTCTTGAATACTGTGTGCAGATTAGCAAAGGTTTGTAATGTACTTGATATTTTTTATAAGTGACCTTGCGATTATAACTATTTTAACAAAAATAATTTTTATATTTTACTACATTTGTCATGACAGGAGAATAAATTACAGATTAGAATGCATAAAGTAAAATAATTAGAAGAAAATATCTCTATTACTTAAGAAAAAGCATTGGCATTCTCCATTGAGAGGATAGGTTATTTGGCAGAAACTTAAAAAAAATTATTTTCTTTGACAAATAAAAGAAAAACTTGAAACTTACAAAAAATGGGGATTAATACACATTATGAAAATTAATGAGTCGGGAGACCGCTAGTTATCTCAAGTTACTTTGTACCATTGGACAGTACATATATAAATATGAAATACACAATTAGAAAACATTATAGAAAAAACATATTTACAGAGAGCACAAAATTCGAATGTATTTAAAATTGTAAAATGAGAGGAAAAAAACAAACTTGAACAAGATAAAGAAGTGCTAAAACATATAAAAATGCAAACAGCATCAAAATCCGTGTGAAAACTAACAAAGTAAGTTGGAGGAAATGAAGAAACAGAGAAAAGAATAAGATTATTTAAATGCAACCAAGTATGCAGAATAAAGAACAAATTCATTATTAAATTTTTTAATTGTAAATTGTTTTTAAAAGTAAGCTTACATATGTTTGTTATTTTATTTTATTTATTAATTATTTTTTTTGTATATTTTCATTTTTTACTTTTACATCTTGCATTTACTGGTTATTTATTCTCAGTATTAACAAGAACATATGAAGGGTGGGGGGGCATTTATTCCCCCCTTCATCCATCCCTGGTATTATTTAAAATTGAAGAAACAAATAAAATAATTTTTGAAAAAATATCAACGAAAGGGGAATCGAACCCAGCTACACAGAAGATAGTCAAAACCGTTAACCACTTTCCTATCGGGAACCTCGATAAACGAGTCTTTCAAATGCTATTTTTCAAATAAGCTTTCAAATGCTGTTTTTACTACGTAACTTGTGACTTGCGTCATGGCATAGGTGAAGCCCCGCCCAGTGAGCCCAAGTCTGTAGAGTTGCCGAAATTGCAACGCGCACGGGATCTATCCGCCATTGCCTCAGCTCAGCTCACCGAACTACGTCACACCGAATTACGTCATACCGATTTACGTCACCGAAAGAGACTTTCACGATATCTGCCCACCGGAACTGTTAATAGTGTTGCGAGTTGCTACGCTATTATTTATTCAATTTTCAAGAACTTTATTTAAAAATCCTTCCACTGCAAAAACTTTAATTACAATAAATTTCAAGAACTTTGAAATTATAATAAACTCTATTTCTGAAAAATATTTTACAAGTCAATAAAATATTTTTTTTTCATCCTTTATATCGTTTCCCTCCTCTTGTTCACTTACTCTGCTAAATACACGTGACACCAGTGAATAGCTTAAGTTCCCGGTTCATTCCACTGGGACAGATTGCTTAGTTCTTTTACTATTTTCTCCACATAGATCTTAGGACCCTTAAACATATAAACGCGTAGCATCGCCATTATCCGTGAGAAGGTTTAGGAACAAGTTACAGTGACCGAAGACTTCAAACTCATGCACTCTACATATGCCACGTTCCAGAGAGGTGCTATTCTACACGGGCTAATAATTTACGCCCCATCGTTTAAGGCCTGATTTATTAAGCTTGCTCACTCCGACGTAGGTTCTTCTTACCTGCCTAAATCCTGTAGGAGCAGCTTAAAAGATTTCGGATAAATGGTCCTAACTTATGTAAAAGATGAAGAATTATGTAGATTGATATTTGTAATAATTAATTGCTATATCCTTGTTTTTATTAATGGGATATTTCTGGCTGCGATTACGACAAGGTTTCATCTTTTGCGATTAGCCGATTTTCATTTACATCCTATCAACTGTGTTTTGGCCCATTTATTTCATCCCACTGCGCAACGCCAGTTTCTCCATGACAGTCCCTAAATATAAATAGAGTGGGTGCCGCTTATTGTGATCACTTTGGGGCCAAGCCAAATTAATGACAATAACCGACTGATTACAATTTTACTACGTTAGAGCTGCTGCAGCGAATTGTAAAGCATCCGAGAAACTCGTGTTCGGGGATCCTTTTCTCATAAAGGTGTGGGAAAAGTTTGCATCATTAATGAAACGCTGGTTACATGAAATCCAGAATGGAAACAGTGAAGGTTACATTGTTACTCGGGCTAAGATGGTCAGGTGACTTTTCCGCGTCAGGGCTTGACCACCGAGAGAGAAGGCCTCACCACTGAAATTATAATACATTGTTACATCATCATCATTAGGGCAAATTTAGAGTTTATAATTGGTAGAAATCACGGTCTATAGATATAAATGGTCATCCTGCTCCACTGAAAAATGAAGCTAAAGTTTCTAGCTCCCGATAGGGTGGGAACTCCATTGAAAATTGGCACTGTATGTACAATCGGCCCAACTGGGCCTGCAATGCCGCCCTATTGGGAGACAGAAAATTTAGTTTCATTTTCAGTTTCATTGAAATATTTTTATTGTAGGCCCCGGTCGGCTCTAGTCAACACAACGTAGACAGAAGGCCTGATAACGGAAACGTCATACATTGTTACATCATCATTAGTCGACCCGTAGCAACACCTAAAAAGAAAGCCTGTGCACTGAAAATTCATACATTGTTACATCATCATAAAAAGGCATTGTTAATCGTATTTCTACTAATAGTAAATCATAAATTATGACTTCTTATGATCATGTAACAATATAGGAATTTTCAGTGCACAGGCTTTCTTTCTAAGAGATGTTGCCCGTAGCCGACGAAAAAGAGGCCACGACGCGGAAAACTCACCTGGTCATCCTAGGCTGAATAACAATGTAATCCTCATTGTTTCCATCTTGGATTTTAAGAATCAGTATTTTTTCGTTTGTTGAAAACAATGAAGGTTGGATTGTTGATCAGCCTATCATGGTCAGGTGACTCTTCCGCGCAGGGCTTGTCTTTCCAACACCACCTCTACTCAAAGCCTGAGCGCGAAAACGTCATACATTGTTACATCACATAATGCTAAGGTATTGTTAATCATATTTCAACCAATAATAAGCCCGAAATTGTCCCTACCGTAGGTGATATAACAATGTAAGATTTTTCCGTGAGCAGGCTTTCTCTCTAGGTGGTATTGGTCTTTCTCGTGGGCTACGTAGTCGACCATTGTTAATCCTATTTCTACCAATAATAAGCCCTAAATTTGGTCGACTAATGATCATATAACAATGTATGACGTTTCCGTTTCGTCTAGGAGGTGTTGCCCTAGTGCGATATATGCGGCACCTGGCGTGATGTTTTCCTTAGCTTCTCGAAACAATGGAAAATGTCGGAAGCTAGATGACCATTTATATCTATAGACCGTGGTAGAAATACGAATAACAATGCCCTAACGGTGATGATGTAACAATGTATTACGTTTCAGTAGTGAGGCCTTCTCTCTCGGTGGTCACGGTCAGAGCCAGTCAATCCCAGCCTTAGTTTGCGCAAAATGTGATGGGCATTCAATTGTTATGTATTGTTTAAGTTTTGTTATAACACTGTCCAACAATTGAAACGGCCAACAAATTTCGCGCAAACTAAGGCTGGATGGACTATAGCTGGCTTTGCAATAGAGGGTATGGTCTATGGACCCATAACTTCCAGAATGCTATGAATCTTTAACAGTGATTAACAATCACCAACAATGTATAGAGTTTTGCGTATTACCGCCAGGTTTTGAGTGTGAATAACAGTAGACAGCTAATTTCGGGTTGTGAAGTGCAATTCAGGAAGGCCTGCGCTAGTATCGCGAAGGTCTACATTAACAATGCTTTGTCATAGGCAACACCACCTAGACAGAAGGCCTGCGCAAATTATTACGTCATCATCAAACGGCTAAATTAGGGCTTATTATTGGTAGAAATACGATTAACAATAGCCGCTTTTGTGTGATGTAACAATGTATGAAGTTTCTGTGCGCAGGCCTTCTGTCTAGGAGGTGTTGCATAGGCCATATCTTCTATTGACTCTGCCTACATGTATTTTCACAAAAACCGTCGACGTATGTGCGTTGTCGCAAAGTCTATGTTTTATTGCTTGGCAAATGTTTTACTCTTAGCAACGCACGCACAAGCAAAATATAAAGATTATTGTTTCAAATTCTTTTTTCAAACATAAAAACATTGTTTACGCAATAATGATTATCTTGGTGCTGATATCATTGAAAGCAACTATTGTTTCATTAATTTCTGCCAAGATTCCAGAAGAAAAGAGTTCGTATGTTTCAAAGAGTTTTGAATTACTAGTTAAAGTAAACATATCCTAAATGGCCTTTTCCCAATAAATGGGAAATTGCATTTCAATTTATTTTTATTTGATATTTTTTTTACTTTGTAATATTCCGTTTCTGTGTTTTAATTTAAAGTATATTTGAGAGGCCTGATCTAAATTAATACTGGTTTTGATTTCTTAATAAAAATAAATTTGAATTGAGACAATCTTAACAACACTGTTAAAACTAAGTTATCCTATTTCCCCTATTTT
>JAHWFO010057703.1:0-41693 GCA_023313115.1 Rhysida immarginata | reverse complement strand
TTAAGTAATTTAATATAAATAATTACTTATCCTGCTCAGATAAGGATAACAAATCCAGGAATCTGCGTAAAGCAGGGGCAGGTAAAGATTTTGTTTGTGCGTCTGCCGGCATGTCGGGGGAAGAACAGTAGGTAAGAATCACATTCTGAAGATTTCTCGCGAAATCAAATTTCACAGGAAATTTCTCGCGCGACGAAATTATGCAATCTCAAGATGTGTCTTGTTCTACGCTTCGATTCTAATGCTCCCGGACATGCTATGGCAGACGTTGAGTCAGTATAAATGATTGTGGGGAAAGAAAGAAACTCCCCTTGTCCTAACTCGGTTATGAGGTCCCAAAGACGTTTCAGTGACTTCACGCATTCGTTTATAGCGATTATTTCGGCTTCGCAGCTGCTCAGGGCGACTAAACGTTGCTTCTTAGATGACCAGGTTATGGTATTTTTCCCCATTTTGATCAAAATTCCAGAGTATCAGCGTCAGCGAATGCGCACAAAGGACCCGTAGATGGGGTAAAAACGAGTGATGTTTCGCAGGTGTACTTAAGATAAGAAGCGACGCCCTTAAGAGCAGTCATATGCAAATGTGTAGGCGATTTAGCATATGTCGACAGCCTAGTAATTGCAAAAGCTATATCCGGCCGCGTGCAAGTCATTACATACATTAGGAAACCGAGAAGAGATTGGTAATTGGTGGAATCGCCCGGTTGTGAATCCGCAGTATCATCAAGGTTCACATGGGGGCTTAGTGGCATGGTCTTTGGTTTGATGTCTTGAAGGCCATAATCATGCAGGATTTGCTTGATATAATGTGCCTGTGACAGATGAATTGAACCGTTCACTTGTGACACATTCATACCTAGCAGATGCTTTACCACTCCTAACTCCACGAGGTCGATTTATTGTTTCACTTTGTCCATGATGGAGGTTAGGTCGGAGACATTTGTTGTTGCTGCCACGAAGTTATCCACGTAGACTGTTAAGAGAATGGTGCACCTAGCATTGGTGTAGTAGAAAAAACAATCGTCTGCTCTGGATGGAGTGAATTTTAATCGGGCAAGAAGCTGACACAATTTTACGTACCAGCATCTTCCACTTTGTTTGAGACCGTAAAGTGATTTACGCAATTTGCAAATGTGATTAACTGGCGTTGATAATCCCTTGGAGGCGATAGATATATGGTGTGGTCTATCGGTGCGTGAACATATGCACATTTGACGTCATACTGCCGGCGCAGTGCCATCCCTGTATTTGCAGCTATGGCAAACAGTAAGCGGAGGGATTCCATTCTGATGACAGGTTAGAAAGTTAACTCATACTGGCTCCCGTAGACTTGTGACGAGCCGATAGCCACCAACCTTGCCTTGAATCTAGACACCGAACCATCAGGATTGTATTTGATGCGGTAGAATTATTTGCTCTTTAAAATTTTTACATTTGGTGGTGGAAGCTCTAAATCCCAGACATGATGAAGCATGAGTGAATTCAATTCATCTTGCATGGCCTCTTCCCAATGATGATGTTGGGGAGAAGCGAGTGCTTGTTCATAAGACTGGGGTGTGATTGGCGGAGTGATTAGCAAGTCGGAGTCAGTAAAGTCAGGATGACATAAGGCGGCACGCTGTTTTTCTGCCTCCTCTTTTAATCTTTGTGAACGTCGTAATACCGGTTGTGGGACTTCAACGTGTGGTTGGTTCACTGATGATTTAGACGAACAAACTGGAGCATCTTCCATCGATGTGGTTTCTGATGGAGGTGTGACCACTAGTGTGTCCTCAGTATCAGATAGGACCTGCATTCTTGACTCGTCTAATTTTATAGTGGGTGAGATTGGCGGTACGCTCTGAATGATATGTGGTTCATCAGGCTGTGGTGCTTCAAAGACTGGGGGTTCCATGTGAATTGGTAATACTAGAGGAACAGATGACGGATCCGATTTTCTTGTGAACTCTGGAAATAACTTAGGAAAGAAACGAACGATACGTGCTCGTAAAAACTTGCTCTCATTGAGCGCATAAATAAGGTTCCCAGGAGATGAAGCGGAGTATCCCATAAAAACACCACTTTTGGCGCGAGCGTCAAACTTTGATTGGTGCAACTTGAGTATGTAATAGTATACCAGGCAACCGAAAGGAGCTCGATATTTGATGGTCGGTTTCTTTTTGGACCATATCTCTTCAGGGGACTTAGTTTGACCTTGTCTAGGCAAAGAATTCAGATTAAATACTGCTGTAATCGCAGCATGGTCCCAGAATCGGTGTGGAACTTTTGACGATGCAAGAAGAACTCGAATTCCATCGCAAATGGAGCGTATGGTTCTCTCAGCAACACCATTTGACTGTTGAATTGTTGAGATATGCCTTTCTTCGTACAGAACTCACCTAGCTCCGCATTGATGAATTCTGTTCCATTATCGGAACGTATATACGCCAGATTTTGTCCTGTAGAGCATTGTAGCTTTAGTATTAAGTCTATTAACGCTTTTGGCACTTCACTTTTTGTCGGAGTAGCACAAACGAAAGCTTTTCGTGAGAAATCATCGACGGCTACTAACAAGAATTTGTTTCCATGGATAGAAGTGGTAGGCATTGGTCCCACTGTATCCACGTGAAGTAGCTGTAAAGGACATGTTGACCGTTGACCTTGTACAATGTTGTGAGGGGCGTTGCATAATCGTGCCTGAAGGCATGCAACACATGGTTGGTCATCAATTAATGGAGGCAAAAATTCAAAACCGCGCATGCTATGGTGTTTCACGGCTGCAGTGAGTGTTTTTGATGACGGATGGCCCAATGCATTGTGAATGTCAGTATAAGTGACAGCCATTGAAAGTATTGGGGGGTCCGTTCGAGAAACTGAATAGATATTTGAGACCACGGGAAAGAACGGGAGGTCCTCCACGTCCTCCTGCGCAGCGATGGCCGTGCCCTTGGGTGAAGTAATGGAATAACCAGTTGGGCCGAAGTGAAGACTGTAACCCTGCTTTGATAATTGACTCATGGAGACAAGATTAAGGCGCGCGTTTGGGGCATAAAGCACGTCATGGAGTTTTAAAACTGCTCCTGAATCTAATAACACGCTTGCCGCACCAGTACCAATGGCAGCAATCGTTTTCTTAGGGACTGCAGTATGTATCCGCTTATGACAGCTTTGAAAAGAATCAAAGAACTATTTTTCTTTAATTAAGTGAAACGAGGTGCCGTGTCAACTATCCAATCCTTGTTTGGAACACCAACACAGTTGGCTGCAGGTTTCTTGCTTTGTCCTTTTGTATCCGATTTGCGAGGCTTACGCTTAGGACGTGAAGCTGATGCACGAGGCATGCGCTTTGTCGATACAGGATCCTGCGAACGAGAAGGCATCGCGATGTGAAGTAGCTGGACCTGCAGTAGTGGGATAAAGTTTGGACGGACAAACCGTTTTTACGTGTCCTCGGCCTCCACAATTATGGCATGTTACGTCATTTGTTCGATGTTCATTTGGATATGGACGCGGGGAAGAAACAGAGGTGGCACACGAGGCTACACCTATTGAGGAATTTAGTGTGGTGTGGTCCTTAAAAACCACATTTAGTTGACTCAGGAAGGTTTCAATTGACATTGATGGGTTTGATTGGACCTCGAGTCTCAATGGAGTATAAGTTGAAGGTAGACCTGCGAGCATATGGTCAATCAAAATTTTATCATCCAGAACCAGGGACACGGCTCCAGCCTGAGCATGGATTTGTAGCACTCTTGCTACATAGGCATTCGGATCATCAGCGTCTAAGAAACGCAAAGCTGAGAGACGCCGCATTATCTTAGCCTGTGTCACTGCATCCGGCCTTCCATATAGACGCTTAATTGCTTCCCACAATGTATAGGGATTGTCATCTTGAAGCATGATGACAATATCATCACTTACCATACTCAGGAGGTAATGCCGTACTCTTGCCCAATCAAGGCGCATGGATGAGCTAGCTGATGCTTCTGTAGGGAGAGAGATCTTTTCTTGGACATATTTGGCTAGCCCTTTGGTTTCGAGAAAGGTTAAAACTCGATACGTCCATTGAATATAATTGGCACTCATTGGCCTACGGAGGGAACGACCCTCTTCAAAATATGACTCCTCCATATTGTTTTAAAATAAAAGAAAGAAACTACGCTCTGCTACCATATGTTCAGAGGGGGAAGCAAAATAAATAATATTTAATGGGTGGTACTTTAAAAGAAAGAACCCCAAAACTAAAGAGTAAACGTGGCTCGTTAAAAGACTTTTATTTTGGTTTAAAAATTGCGATATTTATTTATAAAATACAAAAATTCTGTATAAAAGAATGTTCTATACAATATGATTTAATTGAGGAATAGGCATTGCGATCTCAATGACAAAAGAAAATATTTCTCGGAATAAAATAAAGAAATACTTAAATGTACGTTAAATACAGCAAAACACTGTAACGAGAAATGTTAATCGCTACATTGAGCGGATTGACATTAAATATTAAAAAAATTGAGACAAACCAATTTCTTATAAAGAATAAGGAAAAGAAATTTCAAAATTCCCATTTAATGTCTAAAGAAAGACTGTGAAATCATTATTTATTATTAAAGGGAATAAAGATTCAAATGTGTGCAGCATGGCGTCCCTTATGCGCGTTATTGTTGAAATATGTTACGGAATTCTTATACCATCGTGAATTCCGGTGACATAGACGTTCACTTTCGCTCTCGAATATTTTATAATTCCGGGCGAAAGCGGAGGCGATGTCATCGGCAGCGTATGCAACATCAAGACGCAGGAGCCAATGAGAGGACGGGGAGACTTTCAAGTGCGGAATCGAGGAGAGAGACGAGAGAGAACAGGAGAGAGAGAAAAGACACGACCGACAGCGGTATTGCGAAGTATCAGCTCCAGACAAAATCGACTCGAAAGCACATTGGGTGCTATGCCATCGGCAGGCTGAACGGCAGAGTGACTTCTCAAGCCCCCATGACGGAGACGACTACGGAGCCGTTATTTGCTTCGTCGGAGAACGCCACGTCGTGCAGGAAAGCCAGGCGGGCGGAGGTTTGCGCTGACGGAAAGCGAGATAAACGGCGGAGCGATTCGTATTTCTCCTCAGCGTTCGGCAATCCTTCCCGAGGTCCGTGGTGGTCTATAGCTGACTGTTGCTTCGCAGCCGTAAGTGTGACTTTTATTGTGGGCTGCAAAGCCAAATTAATAAGGGCATCATTTAAAGAGCTGGTATACAGAGAGCTTCACGGAGACACGATAGTGTGTGGCTTGTGGCCATGTGGAATGCGGGCTTATTTTAACAGCGAGTTTGGTTTCACCGTAATTAAGTGCTATTTAAGGATATTGCTCTAACCGTAAAAGAAAAATATTTGAAAGATTAAAACCTTTGTGCCTGGTGTAAATAGGCATTTTATATCATTTGTTTGTCAGCGGTTACTAGTGTGTAATTTACGCATTTGATTTAAAGCTGTTGCATTTAGTTACTTGTGTTAATTTAGCTCAACGTAATTAGTGATATTGTCTCTTTGAATATTTTTCTAGAACTGAAGTGACTATTTGTTTTACTAGTCAAGTTAATGGGAGAACACAGAACATTGTGCACTTACGTTTTGTGTTTTGTAATATTGCTACGTCACTGAATTTATTTCGGGCGTAGGCTTTTTAATTCCCTATTAAAGATAACGTCTTTACCCGGACTTTGGACTTCCTACCGATTAAGACTGTCTGAAATTCTATGTGCTAAATCTATGCTCATGCAGCTGGAGCTTTTTACGTGTATGCTTTGTTGGCTGCGTGTCTACTTAGCTCGAGTGTATTTTGTTCATGTGTTTGCTTATACGTACACGTGCTAACTATTTAAGCTAGTTATGTAGATGCTTTGAAGTTTATTTGCTTTATTGTGTATCACTGCATTTTGTAGTTAATCTAGTTAGTGGATACAAAAGTGTGGTTTGCCTTATTATTTCGAATTATTGGCCGACCCAAGCAAATTGCTGTTTCAGATTAAGTTTACCTATGCGGCTGTGGTATTACAGTTTAGATGTTTAGCTATTGATATACATTTTTAGTACATAAGGTTTTGGTATTTATTCTGCCTGCTCGGGTGGCCAACCAGGTATGGTGCCGCGCTGGAAACGAATAACCGCGGGTTCGAATCCAGCGTAAGCTGTGAGGCCATTTAGCCAGACTTGGTCTGAGATTTGAAAGTAAGTTTTTGGTATTTATTCTAGCTGAAGAGTATTTGTTTAGAATATAGGCTAGATTTAGTTTAAGTATTTGCATTTATATTTATGTTGCTAATCCTTTAAGTTTGAAAGGAGTTTAGGGCTTAAATGCTATTTATTGTCTCATAGAGGTGTAATATGGTAAATTGCATTGTGTGAATCAGTTACTGCTTTTATGATTTGATTTTTGATAGGCATGGTTTGTCTTTGATAGTAGAAATTTACGATTATCACTTATTTTAATTTTTCAATTATTTCAATTATATATCTTGTCAATAAACTTTACTTTTATTTCATTTATCAGTGCACTGTTACATGACAATTTAATTTCCAGTGCGCTACTCTTACAAATAGCATTATTCTATGTGACAAAATAGCCTGAAAAGAATTTTCATTATTACCTTATGGGTATTCTCGCAAAACAATGCTGCTCGGTAAAGTATCATGGCTACCGCGAGAAAGTGAGAAATTCAATAAGAAACTAAACATCGAACGGCAGGGTAGGAGTAATTTGCAGTGCATTGGAATGAAAATGATAAATGGAAGTTGAACGTCATGCTGCAGGCTAGTAAGGACGTGGAGGACCAGAAGGAGGGACGTGGTCTGTCTGAAATAAAAAAAAAAACAGTAACCACGGAAAGAAAATCAACAATAGTGGACACACATCCTCGTGATCACGAAAATTATTCACGAGGGACAACTAGCTGCAGACAGTGATAATCACGTGGAGATTTTTTAATTAACATTTATTAAACCAATATATACTCAACAATCACTGTCTGCAAAAACAGTAAAAAAAAAACTTAAAGAATAGAAAAGATAGAATAATTAATTACAAATAAAATTATATCTATTTTTACATAAAAAATCTGAGTTCTCCCGAAGAGATACCTATTGTTGCACAAACTTTTATTTACATTGTTGGTCATGAGATAAATATTGTTAGTCCGTGCAGAGTGTTTGTGAATTGCGTGTTGATACCATTTTTGATACCTATTGTTGCACAAACTTTGCCTTGCATCGTTGGTCATGAGATATTTCTCATTATTATGCCCTGCCATAACCATGAATATCGATTTTTTATCGATAATTATTAGTTTTCCGTAATTTGAGGTAGACAGTGACCTTCCTCATGCTTTGATGTTCATGTATGAAAACTGTAGATTTGTATAAAAAAAAAATCCACAAACACACAAACAACCCCACAAACAAACATCCTTCTTAAATATGTATAAAATATTCTATGCATTGAATTCTATATTGCACAAACTTTGCCTTGCATTGCTGGTCATGAGACATATATTGTTGATCCTTGCATATTGTTGATACCTATTTTTGCACAAACTCTTATTTGCATTGTTGGTCATGCGATATATATTGTTGGTCCGTGCAGAGTGTTTGTGAATTGCGTGTTGATATCATTGTTGCAAAAACTTTGTCTTGCATTGTTGGTCATGACATATTTCTCATTAATATGCCCTGTCATAACCATGAATATCGATTTTTTATCAATAATTATATTTTTTTCGAAATCTGAGGTAGACAGTGACCTTCCTCATGCTTTGAAGGTCATGTATGCGAAATATTATCAAGATCGGAAAAAAACTTTAGATTTGTATAAAAAATAAACAAACAAACCCACACACAAACCCACAAACAAACAAACATCTTTTTTTATATCTACAGAAGATAGATTGTTAGTCATGAGATATATATAGTTGATTTTTACATAGTGTTGGTGCATTGCGTGTTGACACCATTGTTGATTATTATTGTTGCCCAAACATTGCCTTGCATTGTTGGTAATGAGATATTTCGATTTTTTATCAATAATAATTTTTTTTTTCGAAATCTGAGGTAGACAGTGACCTTCTTCATGCCTTGAAGGTTAAGTATGCAAAATTTCATCAAGATCGGAATAAAACTATAGATTTGTATAAGAAACAAACAAGCAAACAAACCCACAAACATCCTTCTTCTATACAATATCGGAAAAAAAGGAAAACACAAATCCACAAAAAATTTTTTTTTAATGACTCAGATGTACATTTCGGAATTCATAATTCCTTCATCAGTGAGTGATTTTACAGAATCGACAATCGACAATCGAGCAGTGGAGTGAAAGAAACAATGCGAGTGGTACTGAAGCAGAGCACCCAAACTCACTCGTCACATGCATAGACCAGGGGAATTACACTGAGATAGGTGAGAAGCCTGAAAAAACCCCGAAGGTCCTTCTCAAGATGATTGAAGAATATTCCCCTCAATCTGGGGATAAAAAGGTTGATTGAAGATTGTCATAGAAAGGGGGGGGGGGGAGCCAGCGGCGAACTAGGCTATCCAAAAATCGGGGAAGATAACATTCCTGACATCGTCGAAGTTAACTTCTAAGACATGGCTGGGCAAACGATGTTTTAAGCGTTTCCTGTAGTCTGGAGGATTGTGAATTTCAGACACCAACTGATTTTTGTGGTTAAGCATCTTCGGGAGCATGGTCGTTATCGTATCCTGCACAGAAAAATACAGAATATGTCATCGACATATCTATGCCATACCGATGGGAAATAGGTAAACGTGCTGACTGCTATATTTTCCAATTTCCTAACAAAAAGATTTGCCAAAAAGGGGCTAACGCTACTACCCATCGGTGTGCCATTTAACATACGGTAAAATGGCCTTTAAAGGTGAATACATTCTTGAAAACTATACATCTCATCACCGTCATAATGTCCCTCACAATACCCAAAGGGATATCATTATCATCAAGTACTTCTTCCAGGTAAGCCAAAGTCTCAACTAACGGTATGCTGGGAAATAAGCTTTCAATTTCAAACGATACTAACCTATCGTCATCCGACAACTTCAAACATTTGACAGCCTATTTTTAAGGCTAAAATTCAAAACCAGGTAGTTTCAAGTTTGTTAAAAAATTATCCAGCATAAATTTTCGGTATTTTTGACTCCAAAGAATCGGACTGTGTTGAATTTCTGGCAGCCTTAAATGGACTTTCCCCTGATATTAATTTTACCGTAGAGGAAGAACATGACAACTTACTTCCATTTCTATACCTCAGTATTATACGAGTTGGCAGTGGATTAGAGTTTGACGTATACAGAAAACCTAACTTTGTCCCCGCTTACATTAGATCAGACTCGAACCATTGTATACCACACAAACTAGCAGTGTTCCACCATCAAATTAGACGGGCCTTGTTACTACCTTTGAATGATGTTGCCAGGGAAAAAGAATTTAGCTTAATCCGATCCTTTGCGAGATTCAATGGGTTCAATGAAAAAATTGTAAACAAACTTGCTATAAAAATTAAAATGCACATAAACCTTGACAAAGTCACCACTCTGGGTTGTAAGAAAAAGGAGGAGTTCAGAAAGGTGTTGGTTCTCCCTTTTAATGTTGCTCTAAACAAAGGGTTTAAGAAAATGTGCAGAGATTTCGAGTACAAGCTTGTATATAAAAGCTCTAATACAACTAAGAATACTTTAAGCTCGATAAAAGACAGAATCCCAGTTTTGGATTGTTCAGGCGTTTATAAATTAAAATGTGCATCTTGTGACAAATTTTACTTGGGAAGCTCAAAACGTGGGTAAATAACCGCCTTAAAGAACATATTGCTTGTATTAGGAATGCAAACGCAGGTGTGTCCTCGTTCGCCGACCATGTTATTATGAAAAACTTGATTATTCGACAGACTTGTTTGAGGTTTTACATTGTTGTAAAAATAATCAATTGCTGTATTTACTTGAATCAATGGAGATTGTAAAAAATAGAGCAACCAACAACTTGTTGAATAGCGATGACGGCCCTATGCCTGTAGCACCTTGGTTGCCTTTATCCAAGTTTTTGACTAAGTAATTTCTTACTGTCTTTGTTGTTAGAATTTGGCTGTTACAAGCGGAGTATCTATTTTAAGCGGCCCTTGGTTTTTTGTTGTGTATAGAGTTGTTTTGAAAAACTTGGTTGGCTGCTCTATTTTCGTTGATGTTTTCTATTTTGTTATAATTAAAAAAAAAATGTTTGATTGGTTTTTCTGTTCACTTGTTTGTTATCTGATTGGCTTGTATTCGTCTCAGTTTCTTATAAATTCTGGTCTTCTCGTTCTGTAAATTCATTCACTGCTGCTACTGCACGACGATTCTACCACTCGACCGACGACGACGTACCTATTGCAGTCTGGACGACTTTCAGTGCATCGGTGAAATCTCCAAGAGGACTAACAAGGTAGGACTTTTGTAAGTCTTTTAAACTGAGTCGTTCTGAGTAGGTGCGTCCTTCTAAGGACGGCAAAACCCAGCATCACACCTGCTTCATGAAGACATCAGGCGCTGCGTCAAAATCTCCTACATGTACTGTTAAGTATGCTGATGGTAAAGTGTTACCTTGTGAACTGGCTTACAAAGATGCGTGTAAGGACCCGAGATTTCTGGCATTTGACATTATTATTAACGGACAACTTGAGGCATTACGTACTGAATTGAACAGCAAATATCTAGAGTTAGAATCAAGGGTGGATGCGCCGTCTAAAAAACTTGGTAGCAAAATTGATAGTTTAAAAAGTGATATTCAGAGTGCTAGTTTAGAGACTGCCAATGGCTTTGCTAACCTTGGCAATATTATCAAGGAGTTTATTGGTTCTCCCATTACTTCTGATTCGCCCATGATAGTGGTAAATCCTGATGCAACACAAAATAATGAAAATGTTTCTACTTGCTTGGAAGCAGTCAACGAAGGAAACTCCTCACTACGAACTAGCGTCAAAAGAAGGTACGAAAATGATTCTGCTGACAGTGATGGAGGTAACTGGCGTATTGCGCAGAATAAAAGAAACAAAGATGGTGTTAGGATAGACAACATTCAATCTACTGTCGATATCAAAAATGGTCTCTCTGTAGTCCTACGAGGTAACAAGGCTAAGCTTGGTTATTCCCAAAGCAATGTCACCCATGGAAAAGGAGTTAAATACATTCCTCCGATTATTATTCGTCATCACGGAAAACCAATCAAGAAAATTCTAGAAGAAATCACAAAACATGTGTCTTTAGATAAAATCATCTGCCACGCTGGTCGTAAGGACACCATTAAAATTAAGTGTCTTGATGAGGACACGCACAAAATTCTTGTATCTGGAGTAAAGAGTAACGATGTGCTAAAAATCCAGCATCATCAGCTCAAATCAGAAAAGCTGCTGAAATATGTTGTCCGAAACGTTGACACAACGTATGACCTGGAAGACTTTTGTGATCACCACAGGAAAGCATATTATTACCCAGAAAAGGCAATCAGGTTGAAATAGGCAAATGGTTCCGTTGAAAAGCCACTGGTATTGGTTTTACTCCAAAACACTGAGCATAATAAGTCCTTTTTGAGTTTAAAGCGTGTCAGTCATCTTGCTGTTACTGTAGAATTATTTAGAGGCAACAAAAGGCCCTTACAGTGTTACAATTGTTTACGTTTTGGGCACGTCTCCCAAGGTTGCACCGAATCGCCTAGATGCAACAAGTGCGCAGGTGACCATCAGTCGAGGGACTGGGCTACTGTAAAGGGTAAAGACCCCCCTAAATGTATTCGTTGTGATGGACAGCATACTTCAAGTTACACCAAGTGTCCGAAATATCCCCAAGTCAAAAGGATCAAAACCGCCAAAGTGGTTGATGCCAGAACCTATGCTTCAGTCGCATCCAGCTCTTCTCATTCAGATGCGGTCGATCCAATCCAATTGCGCAGCATTTATAGGAATCTGGGTAACCTTCTAAACCTCGGTAAGGAAAGTAGCAACGTACTGCCGCAGGTTGCGTACCACGAAATCAAGAACTGACCATGGACAGACACCACTACAGAACAATTACCCACGGAAAGCTTCGTTGCAATAAATGGAACGCCAGGGGAATCTATCGGAAGCGCATCGAATATTATAATTTCCTCATAAATTGGAATATTGACATAGCTTTCGTGTGTGAGACACACCTGAAATTAACCCAAGCTTTTAACTTGCCGGGTTATCATGTTTATCGAAAGGATCGAACTCTGGGTAACAACGCCAGTCAAGCATTTGGTGGAGCAGCTATCATTGTCAAAGATGGCATTGATCATCGTGAGACTGTCACTCCGAATTATGTAGTTTCCGTGATAATAAATGACGCCGACGCTGGTAAAATTAAATTCACCTGTCTGTATAATTCACCTAGGCACAAGCTTGGACCGAGAGAGCTTGATGAGCTGCTCTCTGGGCCCGTTCCAGTGGTTATGGCGGGAGACTTTAATGCTAAGCACCCTGCATGGAATTCCAAATGCTTCAACCAAAATGGCAATATCCTCTATGGATATACTCTAAACGAGATTGACACCTTTGTTGCTGGACCACTTGATGACACGTACTACTGCGACCATTTTCCTGTCAGCGACGTGCTGGACGTTGTATCTCTTAAAGGATTCTTTACGCCCTATAATATATTCACAGTCGACGATTTATCCTCTGACCACCGTCCTGTAATGCTTATCATTGAGGGCTTGAACATCGATGTTAAGATTGGGCTTTGCTCCTAACAAGACTGAAAAGTCTTCAGGGATATCCTTAGAGAAAACAGCATGCCATATAAGGAGGTTATTGACAACGAGGATATTAATGTAAATATCAGTTCTATTACTCGTGTTATCAATGATGCTACAGCTTCCAGTACTTTCACTACTGATCGAAAGCGTCCTGAACATCTCGACCTCCCTATTTACATCAGGCGTCTCATACTTGAAAGAAATTCCTATAGAAGCGTAAACGACTTCCCTTCTTCAAGACGAAATACAATAGGCTAGCTCGCATGGTTAAGGAAGAGGTTAAATCTTTACGTAATCAAAGATGGAGCGAAAAGCTGAAGTCCCTGTCAGTCAAGGACAACTCGCTCTGGGGTACTGTAAGGGCTCTAAAAGGAAACAGATCTTTCAACTTACCGCCGCTGCTTACCGCAAATGGCAATGCTGTCACGGGTGACAAAGATAAAGCTCAACTGATCACCGAATCCCTGGTTAAACAATTTACCACTCCTGGTGAGGACAACCCCAGATAATTTCCCAATTATTCGTCTTGTCAACGATGGATGTATCACATACGAGCTCACTCATGGTATTTCTACCTGTGAGGACACTATTGGTGTTCACGAAATCTCCGATGTCATCAACCATATTAAAAGCAGGAAAGCAGCAGGTATAGATTCCATCACTAATAGCACTCTCAAGAACTTACCTCCTAATGTTGTTGCGACTATTACCAGGGCCATGAATGACTGCTGGAGACATGGTTACTTTCCTTCAAGTGGAAAGAGTCTATAATCGTTACCATACAGAAGCCTGGTCTAAACCCTGCTCTCCTTGTCAGCTATAAGCTTGTTACCTATGCTATCAAAAGTGTTTGAACGCATCATTCTTAAGAGATTTAACGACTTCTGTGTGGCTAACAATCTTGTTCGCGAAGAGCAATTCGGCTTTCGACCAGGTCACTCCTGCCAATCCCATATCTGGAGGCTTGTTGCAGATTTAAACACTCCTCTTAACTGCGCTACATATGGTGGTCTTGTGTTTTTAGATGTCCGAAAATCTTTTGATCAGGTTTGGCACGAAGGCCTAATACACAAAATGATTACTTTTTGTTGTTTGCCTTGATTAGATCCTTTCTGTCGAACAGGATATTTCGTGTAAAGGTTGGCTGCTCCTTGTCAAACCCGTGTGACGTCAAAGCTGGTGTTCCCCAGGGTTCTGTTCTTGGCCCTGCACTCTTCAACTTTTTCATCCATGACTTCCCAACATTTACAAAAAGCAAACTGTATCTGTTCGCTGGCGACACGTCCATCATGACCACTGCTGGCGTTCCCGCTCGTGTCATATCTCGATTGCAGAATGCCTTACATAAGTGCGAGAAATGGTTTGCTAAGTGGAGACTGAATCTAAATGTTGACAAATGCAAGGCAATGTTCATTACAAAGAAACTTCGGAAACCCCCGAGTCTTCTCGTCCTTTCTGGTAGAGAGCTCGAATGGGTATAACATTACAAATACCTCTCAGTGGTAATACATGCCAAGCTAAATTGGGGCGAACATGTCTCCTACGTCATCAACAAGGCAAAGAAGGCAAAGTTCAGTCTGGTAGCTCTTCTGGGGCGAAACAGCGCGCTTGGATTGGACTGCAAACTATTGCTGTATAGGACGGTAATCCGAACCATCTTAATTTATGGTATGCCTGCATGGGCTACAATATGTAAGTCCAGATGGAAAGACCTCCAAACTTTCCAAAACGTTACCTTGAGGACCATTGCTCAACTTGACAGGAAAGTCGCAACAAATACTTCTATTGCCGACGATTTTGAGATACCTCCTATTGGGAATCACGTCCAGGAATTGCTGAAAAAGCTGTTTCCGAATATGAAGGACCATCCCAATGCTCTGGTTACAGGTATTCTTGAGCACCCGGTCACCTTCAGAAGCCTTCTTAGACATGGCAGGCCGCGTCACCTCCTGGACATCAATTTCGACGACATCCAAAAGGCCATATTTACCGAATATTGGATCTCCTAGCTCCTCGTGTCCCTTGTGCTTCGTCAATCAACAATCAACACTATCATCCTGATCGGAAAGGACTCCATCTTATCCTCTGGATGACTTACATAGGTTTCATCTGGCTTCTTGCCTACTTCTGTGTACTTCCCGTGGTTACTTTCTGGACGAGTATGGCAGTGAAAGCGTTGCTTTCGGACCACTCGTTTCGTTTTACCTGCACTGTTCGATTGTCGATTGTCTGTAAAATCACTCACTGATCAAGGAATTATGAATTCCGAAATGTACATCTGAGTCATTAAAAAATTTTTTTTTGTGGATTTGTGTTTTCCTTCTATTCCGATATTGTATATTGGTGTCCACAGTTTCTGACTATTTAGTTTTATTTCCTTCTTCTCTCCTAAAAACTAACAAAGTTACCCGGCGTTGCCCGGGATAATTACACTTGTATGTAAAGAGAACAATCTCAAAAAATTAAATTATAACTCCCAATGGATTAAATAATGACTCAATCGATACAACAAAGCGCAAAGGGTTTATTCATTCTACTAAAAATACGAAAAACAGGAAGTCTAGATAATATACTGGGACTTTATCTAAACTTTTCTTGACTTGCCTCACGACTGCGGTGCATCAACAGATACTTTAGACTCAAGATTTTCTTGCTTTTGACGTAAAAGCTTCTGCTCTCTTCGAAAATCTCATTGTTCAAATTTTTCTAATGCCCGTATAGCTTTTTCTGTTATAGTTGCAGAGTGTCTCTGACCAATACTCGTTCTTTCTCTTTCCTTTCCAGACACATAAATTTTTTCCAATCGTTGGACGTTTTATACGGAGCTCAAGGGAGACACGCGTGACTCCTTTCCCTTATCAATAGACTCTGAGTTATTAATGATCTGTCACTGCATCATCATTTTATGCTCATTATTAATAATTCTTGGAAACGAACGTTTAATCATCGCACTATCGGCATCTCGGTTAACAAAATATACACAATTCCACAGAATATAATCAAAATGTATTTTTAGGAAATGTTCGGATCTGATGTGCTACCAAATAAGCTATGTGAAAATCCCGGCGTGGCTCGGACTTTCTTTTTTTTTTGATTAAATTTTGCATTATCTTAAAAAAAACACATGAAAACGCTTAGAATTAATATAGTGAAAATTCTTAATGAAATTCGAAAAAAAATTTTTTAAAAGCTTCAGATGGATGGACCTCTCTACAGATGTCCCTGCTAGTCTAAATAATTTCTTACTGACGTAAACTTATTTTAGATGTACACTTGATGTAGTTGCAATTCCACTCTTCTATCGATGTCTTGAAGCAAAACTTGGCCATTCATCACTTTGTGTATTTAGCAGTCGCCGATTTTTCTTTTTTCTTGCTTAACATATGGAGCAAATGGTTTGTTTCGTCTGCCGTCTTTACACTATTTCTCAATTGTCTGCTAACTCTCCATTGTCTCCAGTTGCTGATCATTTTTAGAGATTTTAGGGATATTATTAATAACTAAGAACTATCTATTCTAAGAAAAGCCTGAATAACAGGTATTCTATGCATTGCTCAAAATTCAACCTTATGTATATTGAATAAACTTTCCGTTTCATTGTTGGTCATGAGAAATATAATGTTGATCACGGCATAGTGTCGGTGCATTGCGTGTTGATACCATTGTTCATATCCTATTGTTGCACAAACTTTTACTTGCATTGTGGGTCATGAGATATTTCTCATTAATATGCCTTGCCATAACCATGAATATCAATTTTTATAAATAATTATTTTTCCGAAATCTGAGGTAGACAGTGACCTTCCTCATGCATTGAAGGTCATGTATGCGAAATTTAATCAAGATCGGAATAAAACTGTAGATTTGTATAAAAAACAAACAAACAAACCCACAAACTTACCCAGAAACAAACACAGAAAACCACAAACAAACAAACAGCCTTCTTTAAATAGGCTATATAGATAGACTAGCAAAGGTACATAGCGTTGCCGGGGATAATTACACTTGTAGGTAAACAGAACAATCTCAAAAACTTAAATTAAATTTTGCAATATCTTAAAAAAAATACACATGAAAATGCTTAGAATTACTACAGTAAAAATTCTTACTGAAAATTCGAAAATTTTTTTTTTAAAGGCTCACAATGGCTGGACCTCACCAAGGATGCCACTGCTAATCTAAATAATTTCTTACTCACCAAATCTTGCGTCAGATGTACACTTGATGTTGTTGCAATTTACACTCTTCTCTCGATGTGTTGAAGCAAAACTTGGCCATTCATCACTTTGTGCAGTCTAGCTGTCACCGATTCTTCTATTTTCTTGCTTCCCATTTGCTCAATACATCAAGGTGCTAAAGGAGCGCTTCCTCCTTCATCTTTCCACTCTTTCTGAGTAGTCTGCTAACTCTCCATTATCTGAAGTTACTGATCATTTTTAAAAATTTTCCACAAACTGTTAAGTCCTAAGAACTCTTTTTTCTAAGAAAAGCCTGAATAACAGGAATTCTACGCATTGTTACAATCTGAAACTTATCCATATTACATCATCATTTTGTGTTCATTGTTATAATTCTTGTAAAGATTGCTTTAACATTACATCATCATTCTGTGCTCATTGTTATTGGTGAATTGTGCGTTGATACCATTGTTGATGCGAACACGATGGGACTATTGTTGCACAAACTTTGCCTTGCATTGTTTGCCAATTCTCATTAAAATGCCTTGCCATAAATAGGAATATCGATTTTTTTATCGATATTTATTATTTTTCCGAAATCTGAGTTAGACAGTGACCTTCCTCAAGCTTTGAAGGTCAAGTATGCATAATTTCATCAAGATCGGAATAAAACTGTAGATTTGTATAAAAAACAAACAAACCCACAGACAAACCCACAAACAAACATCCATCTTTATATATATAGAAAAAGAAGGATGTTTGTTTGTTTGTGGGTTTTTTTGTGGGTGTGTTCGTTTATGGGTTTGTTTGTGGGTTTGTTTGTTTGTGGGTTTGTTTGTGTGTTTGTTAGTTTGTTCGTTTTTTTTAATACAAATCTGCAGTTTTATTCTGATCTTGATAAAATTTCGCATACATGATCTTCAAAGCATGAGGAAGGTCACTGTCTACCTCAGATTTCGAAAAGATAATAATAAATAAAAAAAAATCGATAGTAATAGTTATGTCAGGGCATATTAATGTGAAATATCTCATGACCAACAATGCAAGACAAAGTTTTTGCAACAATAGGTATCAAGAATGGTATCAACATGCAATTCACAAACACTCTGCACAGACCAACAATATATATCTCATGACCAACAATGCAAATAAAAGTTTGTGCAATAATAGGTATCAACAATGGTGTCAACACGCAATGCACCAAGACTATGCAAGGATCAACAATATATGTCTGATGACCAACAATGCACAGCAAAGTTTGTAACAATGCGTAGAATTCCTGTTATTCAGGCTTTTCTTAGAAAAGAGAATTCTTAGTACTTACCAATTTTTTGAAAATCTTTAAAAATGATCAGTAACTGGAGATAATGAGTTAACAGACTATTGAGAAAGAGTCAAAGACGATAGAGGAAGCACGCCTTTAGCTCCGTGCTGTATTGAGCAAATGGTAAGCAAGTAAATAGAAGCATTGGCGTCCGCTAGACTACACTGAGTGATGAAGGGCCAGTTTTTGCTTCAAGACATCGAAAGAAGAAAGGAAAATGCAACAACATCAAGTGTATATCTAAAGTAAGATTACGTGAGTAAAAAATTATTTAGACTAGAAAGCATCCTTGGAGAGGTCCTTTAAAAAAATTTTTTTCGGTAAATCAAATCCCGGTATATCACCCAGAATGGATTTTTTCAGTTAGGAGGTAAATTACTGTCTTTCGGATTTTTCTTAGAATGGATAGTCCCTTTGCTCTATATTGTAGTGATTGAGGTTGTTCTGTTTACCTACAAGCGTAATTATCCCGGGGAACGCCGGGTCCTCTGCTAGTCTCTCTGTCTATATAAAGAAGATTGTTTGTTTGTTTGTGGGTTTGTGGGTTTGTTTGTTTGTCTTTTATACAAATCTACATTTCTATTCCGATCATGATAAAATTTCGCATACATGACCGTCAAAGCATGAGGAAGGTCAATGTCTACGTCGATATTCATGGTTATGGCAGGGCATTTTAAGGAGAAATATCTCATGACCAACAAAGCAAGACAAAGTTTTCGCAACAATAAGCAACAACAATTGTATCAACTCGCAATTCACAAACACTCTGCACGGACCAACAATATATATCTCATGACCAACAATGCAAGCAAAGTTTGTGCAATAATAGGTGCAAACAATGGTGTCAACACTCAATTCACCGATAACAATGAGCACAAAATGATGATGCTTTATTAAAGCTATCCTTTCCAAGAATTATAACAATGAACATAAAATGATGATGCAATATGGATAAGTTTAAATTTGTAACAATGCACAGACATTCCTGTTATTCAGGTTTTTCTTAGAAAAGAGAGTTCTACTTACTTAAACATTTCTTGAAAATCTTTAAAAATGATCAATACCTGGAGATAATGAAGAATTAGCAGACTATTGAGATAGAGTGGAAAGATGACAGAGAAAGCACTCCTTTAGCTCCTTGATGTATTGAGCAAACGGGATGCAAGTAAATTCAAACCTAGCGTCAATAAATATCGGACACCAAGTAATTCGGCTAAAAACACAGTGAAAAGTGCATACAGAGGATTGCAGGCTAATGAAAATAGATTTACTGAGTATATGTAACAATATCAACATTGATTTAGAATCGATTTAATGGTGTGAAATAATTTATTCAAATTTATGTAAAATTGTGTTGTCAACAGGCTTCAAAGAACTTCGTACACAAGGGGTCGCCAGCATATAGAACTTTCCTGAAGGCTGTAGAAACGCCCAGAATGCTTTGAATCAGGCTTTAAAAGCACCGTCCACGCGACAGAGCACAGTATTCGTGTTGTTTTGAACCATGGGACGTGGTAAGCCAGTAGAAACGTATATACGGTAAAAAATTATACAGCAGTTCCAGAATAACAAATCCCAGCGAGCTATTGCCCATGAATTATCAGTTCCACTCTCTACTCTTAATGGGATCATCAAACCGTGTCAGAGAAATCAGGAAAACAGAACCAGGGACTGCACCAGGCAAGTAGAGATTATTTAATGTTAGGGACCTACGAGTATTTCTACGTTATATTGTGAAAAACAGGCATGCTCCCATAAGTGAAATGACTGTTTGGGCTCGAGAATATTTTCATTTACTCATATCCGAAAGCACAGTCCGCCGTTACATCAGAAGATGCAACTGTTACTTATACGCTACAAAGCGGAAGCCATTTATGAGCACTCTAGCTAAGCAACGCCGGGTAGCATGGGCCAGAACCCATCTAAAGTGGACCCTTGCTCAGTGGAATAGTGTTCTGTGGTCCGACGAGTCCACCTTTGCAGTGATGTATGGCAACAACGTTCGCAATGACCAAGCACGAAAGTAATCATCCCGACTGTTACCAGAGGAAAGTTCAGAAGCCTGCATTGCTGATGGTGTGGGGCTGCATGAGTGCAGCCGAGGCAGGATCACTTCACTTTTGCGAGGGCACTATTAACTCTGCTGCCTATATAAACATTCTTCAACAGCATCTGCATCCATCCCGCCAAAACTTGTTCAATAGAAGACCAAGCATCTTTCAGCAGGACAACGCGAAGCCTCATGCTGATCGGAACACCAAGGCTTGGCTACAACAGCAGCGTTTCAGGGTGATTGACTGGCCTGCCTGCAGCCCAGATCTGTCACCCATTGAAAATGTATGGCGCATTTTAAAGCGAAAAGTCAGACAGCGGAAGTCTCGAACACTGCAGCAGTTGCGGGCGTGTATTTCCGAAGAGTGGGACAAAATTCCAATAGAAACAACGCAGAAGTTTGTGTCCAGCATGCCTCAACGACTTCGGAGCGTCATTCGTCGGAAAGCTGATGCCAAACGGTACGGTGTACGAAGTTCATTGCAACGTGTTGAAAACGGAATATTAGAAAAAGTCGCTTATATAATTTTCTCGTTTTTTATGTTAAAATGCTCTATCATAGTTGTACTAAAGCTCTGTGCACTCAATAAAGTAATTTTTACTTATTTACGATTAGTTTCGTTGTACTTATCCAAAATTCTGTAGGTGTCCGATATTCATTGCCGCTAGGGTTGTAGAAGAATCGGCGACCGCTAGACTGCACAAAGTGATGAATGGCCAAGTTTTGCTTCAACACATCGAGAGAAGAGTGGAAATTGCAACAACATCAAGTGTACATCTAACGTAAGATTACGTGAGTAAGAAATTATTTAGACTAGCAGCGGCATACTTGGAGAGGTCCAGCCATTGTGAGTCTTTAAAAAAAATTTTCTCGAATTTTCATTAAGAATTTTCTAAGCATTTTCATGTGTTTATTTTTCAGATATTCCAAATTTAATTTAACTTTTTGAGATTGTTCTGTTTACGTTCAAGTGTACCATTGCTAGTAGAAGATAAACCGTATTTTTGTGGGTTTGTTTACTTGTTTGTTTTTTAAACAAATCTACAGTTTTATTCCCATCTTGATGAAATTTTGCTTACTTGACCTTCAAAGAATGAGAAAGGTCACTGGCTACCTCAGATTTCGGAAAAATAATAATTATCGACAAAAATTCGATATTCATGGTTATGCCAAGGCATATTAATGAGAAATATCTCATTACCAACAATGCAAGGCAAACTTTGTACAATAATAGGTATCAACAATGATATCAAAACATTTCGCGTCCTGGGGTAAATTTTGAAAATTTTAATTTTGTAGGGGTAGGGGTAGACCCCATGTGTTATTTAGAAAGTTGTAGAGCATCATGTAAAATGTGGGTTTAACAAAAAACCAGGTGAAAAAACCTCATCCCCTGCCCTTTATCGAGTGGGTAAAGTGAAAATTATGGCTAGCTAATTTAGACAAAAACAGAAAAACACATTAGAAAACTCATTCAAATTTCATAATTTTTTTTCTGGGAGGAAAAACCCGGTCGAGTTTATTAGCCTTTCAGGATAACGACTCATTCATTCTCATTAATTTTCCAAATGTAGGCCGTACTGTTTTTCTAATAATTACGGTTTTCTCCACATCAGTTAGCCATAACTTTCACTTTACCCACTCGATAAAGGGCAGGGGATGAGATTTTCCCCCCAGGTTTTTTGCTAAACCCACATTTTACATGATGCTCTAAAACTTTCAAAATAACACATGGGGTCTAACCCCTACCCCTACAAAATTAAAGTTTTCAAAATTTACCCCTTCACCCCCAGGGGACGCGAAATGTTTTTATTCTGAATTAGTGGACATTAAAACCATATAATCAATATTAATTTTCCCCCGATCTGTTCCCCTTGAGTCGTTATTTGGACCTAAAGACGGGACACTAATTATAAAACACACTATATATATAAAGAAGGATGTTTGTTGTTTGTTTGTGGCTTTGTTGGTTTTTGTATGTGTGTTTGTTTGTTTTTTATACAAATCTACAGTTTTATTCCGAACTTGATAAAATTTCGCATATATGACCTTCAAAGCATGAGGAAGGTCACTGTCTACCTAAGATTTCGAAAAAATAATAATTATTGATAAAAACATAGATATTCATGGTTAGTGCAGGGCATATTAATGAGAAACATGTCATGACCAACAATGCAAGAAAAGGTTTTGCAACAATAAGTATCAACAATGATATCAACACGCAATTTACAAACACTCTGCTCGGACTAACAATATATATCTCATGGCCAACAATGCAAGGCAAAGTTTGTGTAATATAGAATTCAATGTATAGAATTTCTCTTATTCAGACTTTTCTTAGAAAAGACAATTCTTAGTACTTAACAATGATCAGTAACTGGAGATAATGACTTAGCAGACTATTAAGAAAGAGTGAAAGAAGATAGAGGAAGCACTCCTTTAGCTCCGTGCTGTATTGAGCAAATGGTAAGCAAGTAAATAGAAGAATCGGCAATCGCTAGACAACACAAAGTGATGAATTGCCAATTTTTGCTTCAAGATATCGAAAGAAGATAGGAAATTGCAACAACATCAAGTGTACATCTAAAGTAAGATTACGTGTGTAAAAAATTATTTAGACTACAAGCCCCCGCGTGAGGGGCAGTTAAGAGCTACACTGCCTGACATTTGAAAGGGATTTGTATGAGCTGGTTATTCTTTTTTGTGCACAAACTACCATGATCCTGTAATCTTATAAAATTTTTGCATTCAATTTGAATATTTTATAAACAAATAACGTAACTTATGTACAAATTTAGAATTTAAGAAAATGTAAGACAAGTTATTACTGCGAAACATTTTGCATATTAAAATTTGTCTCTTTGTTTTGTAAAAGTTATCGTTACAATTACTTTTTAATATTTCCTATAAGTTTATATAAAATTTATTATATTTCACAGAACACTTATTTCATTTCATAAAAATTATGGATGACCACAATCAATCAAATGCATATGAATGAATATTTATTTTAATTTCCAAAGAAAGCAAAGTTAAAAGAAAAACAAAGTAAATGAAAATAATTTTTAACTTCAAGTTATATTTAAACCAATAAAAAGAGAAAATTGTACATTAACAATAACAGTCGTCATCACTGGATGAACTTTCACCAACTTTCACGCAGTTGGCCCAGTCTTCTCCCGTAAGTTTATCCACTCCTTCGCACAAATGTTTCTTAACTTCTTGATGCTTGAAGGTTTTGTTTTCCCTTGCCACGTAAATTTTTCACTTGGGCCCAAATCAGTTCGATCAGGGTGATAGGATCGAATCAGTGATGACGATAGATGTAACACTGTTTAGGGTGATAGATGTAACACTGTTTCATCAATCTGGTCGATCCTGTATGAATCATATTTGTGGCGCATGTTCTTCACGAGACCCAGAAGCTCTTTAATTATCATACCCTCCTCGAAGTAAATTTGCTTTTTTTGGAGCCATTCTTTAATGGCATTTATTCTCTAACCTGTAACCGGTACTTTTTCCATTTTTACGGACTGGTACGGTAAGTTATCCATAACGATAATGCTGTTTGGCTGCAATCGTGGCAATAAATGGTTCACAAACCAATCCTCAAATGTGTTCCCATTCATTTCATCATGATGGATGATGGATGAACTATAAGGGGTGGTTACCATGAAACCAAAGTGGTTATACTAGAAAACTGAGCACTGCGACTCTCTGAGCGTACTATCCCCAATGACGACTGCTACAGGAAACAGTAGCAGCCGGGACCAACGGCTTAACGTGCCCTCCAAAGCACGGGGGGCGATGAATATCTCCAGGTGGTCACCCAACCTGTGATTAACCGCGCCCAAGGTTGCTTAATTCCACCATTGCATTAAGCAAGGCGAGACAACTGGGCTACGGCTGCCCCCATTTCATCATGATAGTCGGCACTGTTGGTTTTGCTTTCGAAACACAGAAAGGCTCCCTCAACAAATCCTGTGTCACTTCCTGCATGGGAAACATTCAGTCTTTTGCCTTTCCCGGAAGGATCTTTCAGTCCACATGACAAATTCTTCCTAAGTCTTGTTCAACTGTCTGAACAGCCTTGTCCTTCCAGACACGCGAAAAAGTATGCCCACAGTTTACCCATGTTTCGTCCAAATAATAGATGCTTCTGCCTTGGTCCCTTTTCCTAAATGTGAATGGCGCCATTGCAAAATGCGCTCATCCTCAATGAGCATGGCAGACACAACTTAAATATGATCTGCTTCTTTTATTTAAATCCTAAAATCTTCATCAAACGTCGTAAAATGTGTTCGGTGATGTTTGGCAGAAGCGGATCTTCGTTGATCATAGTCATGATCTGCAAGATACGTGAATTGAAGAATATATTTCTTTTTCACCCTACCACGTGATAAAACCATGCACATCATTGCAATAAAGATGAAACTTATACCTTGTTTACGGTTGGAACAACACCTTGCAGAATCAATGCGTGTACTTTTCTTCTGATGACTTCCAAATCAAAATAATTAAAGTTGCTCAGAGCAGCCTTTCGATTGTGACTTTTTGCGGTGATTTCAGGCACACATCTTGAAGACTCGCATTGCTGTCTTCAATGTTGTTCCACTCCTTTTTGATTGTTGTAATGGTGCGTGCTGACACACCCGCAAGATAAGCCGTTTTCTTATAACATTCGGCTGACGACCATGTGGGATTGCCATTTTCACTTTGGAGTACACGTTCAAAATAATTTGGCGCTACATTCCATTAACTGGTTTTCCCCTTTCATGTTTCTTATAATATTTCTTTGGAGATTCGTCGCTGTCGATATTAAACTCATTTCTTTGGCTGAAAGATCGTTTCGAAGTCTAAGCCATTGCTTGTCTGCTACAGTAATACATCGAGAAAAATATTCGTAAATTCAGCTGCATGTGTAACATATAAATAATATAATCAAGCATGGATTAAACAATGGATAAAAGAATGGGATAATTAAAATAGTACAGTAGACTCCACTTATAACAGAACCGGATAAAAGAGTAGTCCGGAATTAAGAGCAATTTCTCATGTTCCCGATAATTTCCTTTCTATTTTCTATACTAAGGTAGTCTGGATATAAGAGGTCTGGATAAAAGAGTAATCCGCTTATAAGAGTGTTAGTTTTTACTCAATTTCTCTTTTTGACTATAAACAGCTTTGACTATGAACAGCTCCATGATTAGTTGCTGAAATCTGTTCTGCGATTGGTCATTACAGAATGAATATACTGTAGCTATAAAAGCGCAAGCGATTGTTGAGGTTGATGTATGATGATGTCCAGAACAGGGTGACCAGATTGGGCGATAAACCACAAATTGGGCGGTTTTTAATGGCCATTTGCGCCTAAAATTTGATTTGTGCGCTTTGCGTTTTTTTTTTGCGAATAAATCAAAAACATGCGACTTTTGGGCGAATCATAATGAATTTGGGCTATTTGTGCGTTTTTTGTTCAGATGGCGCTTCGGTAGCAGTATCAGTCATGAGATAAGTCTAAAACTCATACGTCATACAGGCTGACGCGTACCAATGAGATAGACAGGCCCCGGCCGGAAAAGTCACTGGACCATACTAGTCCGAGTAACAATGTAACCCTCATTGTTTTCATCTTGGGTTTTAACAATTGATATTTTTTCGTTTGTTGGAAAGAATGAACTTTGGATTGTTGGCCGGACTACTATGATCAGGTGACTTTTCCGCGCCGGGGCAACACCACCTAAAGACAAGGCCAGCGCACAGAAATTTCATACATTGTTACATCATCTAAGTCGTCCTTTGTTAATCGTGTTTTAACCAATAATAAGCCCTTAATTTGGTCGACTTATGATGATGTAACAATGTATGAAATTTCTGTCCGCAAGCCTTCTGTTTAGGTGGTGTTGGCCGGGGCCTGTTTTTCTCGTTGGCTACGGGCTGACGTCATATTATATTATCCAAGTCCACATATAATAAAAATATTACTGTTATATTGTCATATGCCGCCAATATGTGATCAAACAAAACAAACTACTATACATTATATATAGGTGATCATGATCATGAATAGTTTATAGTATAGTTACTTTAGCACCGTACTCGTACTGCACCACACCATATATAACCACAAGCAAAACAGACGATATTGACAGAAGCAATATTTAAAAATGGGAAAATGGACAAAATATCCAAAAAAGTATCAGAAAGACTGGGAAAATGAAAAGGAGTTCAAAGATAAGATAAAATAATATGGAACTTAATTAATGCTACAGTAAAAAGGGTATTTTCTGTAATGACATGTGTTAAAACAAGACTAAAAAATCGTATGAGTCTCACTTCACTTGAGTCTATAATGATTATTAAGATTCATAACACTGTGATAAAAAATGTTGTAATGAATTTATTCCTTCACAAACTTTGTTATCCCGTTTTGACTCAACAATAAATGCAAGTAAAAACAACAAAGATCAAGAAGATGGTAAAGAAAATGAATTGTTTATTGTTGTTGAAATATTTGAAGAAATTGGATTATAAGTTTAAGTTTTAATTAATTTTAATTTTTTTAAATTTCTTTTAATTTTTCAATTTTTTAAGAGAAACGTTGTTTTTATTTTTGGGCGATAATTTTGGGCGTTTTACAAATATTTTGGGCGCTTTTGGGCGTAATTTTTGCCAAACGAGGGCGCTTTTTAACAAGAGGTATCTGGTCACCCTGGTCCAGAAGAGGGAAGAGATCGATGAGCAGGACAACATTGACTTTGGGAGTTGAGACGGGAGGTAGATCAGATCCTGGTTTGCTATTGTGAGTGCATCGGTGGAATCTACAAGAGGATTTCAAGGTAAGACTTTTTATTAAGTCTTTTAACTGTGTTGTACTGAGTAGGTGCATCCTTCTAAGGACAGCAAATATCGCACACACCTAACTTCAAGCAGTGCCAAACACCGGTATCATTATGCCAACTGTAGGAAACTACACCCATGATTATGTGAACCAGGACGTCATCTTCCGAGATGAAAGATTTGCAGCAGTTGATGCTGTAATAAACGATAGCTGGTATCGACACCATCACCAACTGCATCCTCAAGAATCAACCCCCTAGTGTCATTCGCTGTATCACCAAGGTCATGAATGACTGGAGGCATATCGTACATTTTCCAAGTGCTTGGAAGGACTCAGTCATCCTCACCATTCCCAAACATGGACTTGATCCTGCTCTACCTGCCAGTTATAGGCCCATTAGCTTGCTGCCCATGTTTTCCAAGGTCTTTGAGCGCATTATTCTTAAAAGGTTCAATGACCTCTGTGAGGCAAACAACCTTACTCGTAAGGAGCAATTTGGTTTTCGGTCAGGTCACTCTTGCCAGCTACAGGTATGGAGGCTAGTTGCTACTCTAAGCGGCCCTCTTAATCTTTCCATGTTTGGTGATCTCTTATTCCTCGACGTTCAAAAGGCATTTGATCAAGTCTGGCATGATATTTTAATAGAGACTTCTGGTATATATTTTAATTTTTCACAAACTAAAACAACAGATTTCTTCAATTCTTGATTTCAGTATGTATTAAACTATGCGAAGTTGTCAGATGAAATATCTTAATAAACGATCTTAAAAATTCAAGTGTCTATTCTATTGTTTATATGTGGTCCGGTTGTAAGAGCAGTCCGGATATAAGAGCGATTTTGTGTGTTCCAGAGGTGACTCTTATAAGCGGACTCTACTGTATTTGTATATCAGTTTTTTCTTTAAAACGATTGTTTAATTTGTTTCAAAATCGACCTATATTTGTGCCGGCGGATGCACACTCATCAGGAGAAAAGGTGATACGGCAATCCTAACGCATGCGCAGTTAAATGTTAGTGCAAACTTAGCAGTCGGGGACATTAGTGATAGATAATCTCCAGATATCTTATTCCATCCATAGTCATATTAAAGAGTAGTATTAGTTCTAATAATTATGTATTAATCTTCTTACTAACACGAACGGCGAAATCGTCCAGTATCGCTATCCGCCATGTTTTTTTAACTTGATTTCGTATCTCTACCGGAAATGATTCCCATTTCCTATGACTTGGCTCGTAAAGCTGTGTTTGGTGCTATTAGATGAATCGAGGGTTCCTGCACTTGAAGATGGATGGTACAAGTTATCTATAAAGTACTGTATTCTTATAATCGAGTCAGAGAGATATAACCTAATGAGTCCTGACACCATCCCCGCCGCAAACCCGTAACGAGAGTTTTTACTCTTCGTTTATGGTCTCTTCTTGAATCCTTCTTGGGAGATCTCTTTCTTAAAATTTCCTTCTAATTTTTCCTCTTTACATCTTTGTCGATCAGCTTCATGACGTCTCTCTCTATAAATTTCTCTTGTTGCTTCCATCATTGTTTGATTCTATTCTCAGCTTCTACATTATTAACATTCTTCGGTTGCTTGCCAGCCTCACCCATAGTGTGGGTTCTCTGGATTTGACAATTCTCGTAACTGTTTTTCCACAAGGAACTGTAATACATTTTCGTACACTCTCTTCCTTTGTTTCCAGAATACAACGTACGTTGCCTATAGCTGTAATTTTTTTCTTTCCTAATTTTGTGGCAACGGCAATGCTTTTCATGCTCCTTATATTCAATTACTTTGCTTTTCAGAACGGTCGTATAGGGTTTGTTCTTATTCTCTCGACTGCTGGGTAACATTTTTCCTTCATTCTTAGATTTTAACGTCTGACAAACAGTTTTTTTTTACGACTCTTTATTGTCACATCTTTTGCCCTTCCAAAATTCTTATCTGGCTGATTATCTCTCTCTCTCTGTAATTCCAGTTATTTCAATACTATTTATTGCGAAGTGATTTCTTTCCGGGCTCCTTAACGTAATGTTTTCATTCTTCTGAACATTCGGCATTTTACCCGTTTTTCACTCCTTCTTTACTGCAATATTGTTTTTAGTAAACATTTCTATTGTCCTACTAAGTTACTCTATTCTTTGCTGTAATATAACGACCGTTTGATTTAGGGCATAGACAAGCTCTTTCTGCTCTTCTAGCGTCTTCATTAATTTATCTATTTCCTCGTAACTTATTTCAATTATTTCCCCCTGCTCTAGGCAATCTTTCTTCTGACGCCCGTTTTGAGAATTGCAAGCATTTCTAGCTAAAGCCGTTACTGACGAAATTATTTCTAACCCTTCTATATCCTCTTGATAAATACGGTTTTGTATTTTCCTGACGTCCTCTTTCATCAGTTTTGTAATGCCGTTGTCCTTAATTCACTTAACAACTCTACTAATTCATGATCGAGCCCCGCAACTTCTATTTCCAGTGGGCAACAGATCTCCCGAGAGTATTCTGTGTCTTTGGCTTTACTAATTGTTACAACAAAAAAAACCAAGCTGTAACAAAACACGCATTTTCGGCAGAAGAGAAGCTCCCGAAATTCAACGCGAAGAGAGAAGAGCGGGAGATTCAATTGGCGGCGCAAGGGGAGGCGACTGGAAGAAAAAGCGAAATTGGACAGTCGGTAAAGGAAGGAGAACCTTACATGCACACCCAAATTTTCACACGACGTCATGGGCGGTAGGGTAAACAGAAAACCCGGGTGATCCCGAACCGATCATGAAGAAAGAGATAGTAATCTCCACGAAGGCGGATAGCATCGCTGTTGTTTGTGAGAATCGTTTACAACGTTAAAATAACAAGTTTAAGAAAACGTTTTAAGTTGAGGAAGAGTATTAATTTTCAAAATTTAAACTATTTAATTTAATAATACTACCTAACATCACAAAAACATGTAAAATAAAAAAAATAAAAAAAAATCCCCTTCAATTTAAAATGATAAACAAAACCTTATGTAAATATATTTTTGAACTACTTAATTTTATTACGTATTTTAGATATTATAATTTTTATGCAAATTTTTATTAATTTATACGATGTTTGCATATATTAGAACTGTGTAAAGTTATATATTTTTGTGAATAAAGAAAGTATATTTTTTTATTAAACAATGTTGTGAATTTAAAAAGCTCAAAGGCAAAACTCATTTTCCACTTTATATTTCACTTTATTTTTTCCCTTTCTATTTTTCATGTTTTTGTATCTTGAGGATATGTTGACGTTAACTAGCTGAAATCTAAATTAACAAGTTTTACAATTCTCTCTGCTTTCTATTTGTTGAAAATTATTCAGTTTTATAATAAATAATAGCTATCATTAACTTTGATTTTTAAGACATAATCAGAATCTGCACTGAAAAATATTTGGAGGGAAGGAAATATGTTAAGCCTTATGTTGAGTGTGTGCCATGCATTCAATTGATTCATAACACAGGCTATTTTCTTGTTTCCTTTCTCAGGCTCTTGTTAATGGCTGCCAGTCAGCATCATCAAAATTTCTTAAGACTTTGAGACTGAACTACGTAATTGCTTTACCCATTAATATTTCACGAGCACCAAACTTTTACTAAGTGGTTTGTTTTGTTTCAAGCTGTTTGTAAATGTATTTCTCATTGGATTCCCTCAGACTGACTTCAATCTTACACTATAATGCCTTTGTATTAAGAGTGTAATTTGGCATGTGACTTTTAAACATTGTTGAGAATCTTATCCATTTCTGTATGACACTAATCCCTTGTTTGAACTTAATGAGTAATTAAAGCTCAATCCTTATTTATTTGTCACTTTACAAATATTACTAATTACATCGTGTATGTAGACAGCGTATGTTGGTGCATTATTCCATTACAAGTCTTTTACTATTGATGCTAATTACATCGTGTCTGTAGAAAGCATCTAGTAAATTTAGAAGTGTAATTTATAGTAGCTGTCAAGCAATTTGATATTTATTTGCCTGATATTATATTTCTGTTTTCTTTGGTTTATTAAGATACTTATTTCTTTTCCATTTCAGACTCAATAAACTTATTGAAAATAAACTCAAATGTTCTTAAATCTTAGCGTCCGGTTAATGTGCTTCATTACTAATTAAGCTTCCACTGTGCAATTCAGCACGTGACACTACGTACTGCAGCCTATGTTTAAGATACATTGTTGTGGTAAGCAGAGTGTGCGACTCGACGTCGGCCTTAGGGTGTACTTTGTTGTGGTAAGCAAAGCGTGCACAGTATTTTCATCTCTGCGCATTACATTGCTGTGTATGCAGAGCGTATACAGCACTTTGATCTCTGCTGATAACATTGTTGTGTAGTACACTGAACGTGTAGAGTGCTTTGTACCTGCTCACGTAGTATTGTGGTACGGAGAACGTATTCTCTATTTTCTTAAGCCTTACATTTGTTGTCGTAAGCAGAGTGTATAGTTATATTCCCTACATATTTCATGTTATTTGTGCTAACTCCGATTAAGACAACTTTTTTGTATGATTCCTGCAACACGTCAAGATAAATTTGATCTGTGGGGTACAGAGTGCATTCTATCCAGTGCCTTAATAAAATTGTGATAGTGGTGTGTTACGACGGGTGCTGTTGTGTCATCAGTCTAATTAGAGTTTGTGCGAGAAAAAAAGTTATTTTTGAAACTTGTGCTCCAAAGTGAACGACGGGGGCAATATTAAGTGTTTAAAAAATTGTTTAAGCGGTTGGTAGGTGTTCCATATTTACGTGTTCCATATTTGCGTTAGCAGGTGTCTTTATAAGCTAGCCTAAGTTCTGCAGCCTACGTTTAAGGTACATTGTTGAGTGAAATCATGCTTATCATTTTAGGCTAGTGTTTTTCAACAGGAAAAAGTGTGTTCAATTTATTGTGCTGTGATAGTGCTTCGTGGAGGTGATTTTTAGTGTGCGTTATTAGTGGCTTTGTTTGTTTACAACTGGTTCCTGAGCAATGGAAAGAGATCAACGAGCAACAGAAATCATTCAGCTAGACCTGCTAACGCAAGCTGTAAGCCGATTGGTGGTTACATCTATCCAAAGAGTGATGGACACCCGACAATTTCCGAAATTGGCTGGAACAGCAAACGAGGACCCAAACGTATTTCTTCACCATTCCATAGCCGTCGCTAACAGTAAAGATCTCAGCGACGAAAAATGCGGAAAATTTATAAGAGTTTCCTATGGGGAGCAGTCGTAGACTGGGTATTCCCATATGCCCAACGACCTAATATTTCCTGGCTAGAATTCAAAACAGACTTTATAAATATATTCTCCTGAGGTCTGACTCAAAATTCCCGAAGGCTTGAGTTACAGAAGTTAAAGTTAAGAGCAAATAACGTTACGCAGTACGTTACAAAATTTCGAAAATTGGCAAGCGGACTAGTTGACATTACAGAAGCCAAAAAAAATCCACTTCTTCACGCAGGGATTACCAGGACATCTAGCTACCAAAGTCAGGTTTAGCAAGATGCGTACAGCGTAACAAGCCATTTCCTTCATTGAGAGATGGTATCGCGCCCAAGATGGAAGCCTTGACACGAAGCCATCAGACCCGAAACCTATGATCCAGCTGCCATAAGCAAAGGATCTAAAAGGCGACCGGACAATAAACAACGATTTACGGACAAGTGCTTCAAATGTGGACGAGTCGGACACCAAGCAAAATTTTGTCGATTTAAAAAGGAACCAAAAACCAAAGCAGCTAAATACAATATGGGACAAATGAACTTTATTCATCACGATATAAACAACGAACTCTGTGTTATTAAAATGTCTATTGCAGGACACTGATAATTACATAAACACAGACATGTGTAAGTGTCTACACTTAAAGAAATCAGCACTAGGTAACGGGGACACCGATTTGAACCTTATTCTGACTGTATACATATTTTTGACCCAGCCGATTGCAATCAAAAGGGAAGGTGCACAACTAAATGTTTCAGCAGTCCTAAATAGAAAATTTCAACATTCTACGGCTAATCGTTTTTGAGTTAATGGAGATACAGATGTCACGGCGAAACTAGTCAAAATGGATTCAGGGATGGCCAAAATGGATATCTCCGTTGAAATCTGAAAACCGAAATTTTTCGCGATCACAATAAAAAGAGAACAAGCAAAAAGCATAGCTTACGCCGATGGACGAACTACACCGATTAAACCGGCCATTTTCCAGGTCCCCGTCGAAAGTGGCAATATAAGGACAAATTAAATTTCAGTGTTGTAGACTTCCAAAACTTTGATCTGATTTTAAGCATCAAATGGGCACATAAAGTGAACGCTGAACTTCACTGGGGCAAACATCGATGTATAATGGTAATTAGTGGCAGACAGGTAAATTGGAGACAGGCATTGTTTGCCACAGTGGAGACAGGTAAATCCCATTTACTTAATAACAGCGCAAGAGATGAACCATATGATCAAAGTCAACTCGGAGAGCACATATCTTCTCATCAAACCAAATCAAGTGGACAACAACGAACTTCACCAGGGCTTCCATAAAACAATAAAGGAGTTCTGTGAAGTGTTCACAGAGGAACTGACAGTGGGATTACCACCCAAGCATCAGATGCAACACGCCATAGAGCCGAGTCAGGCAGCAGCGCCCTTCAATTCGCCATTATACCCCTAATCCAAGGAGGAAGAGGATGAATTACAGAAAACCATCCAAGATATGCTAGGTAAGGGGCTTATAATTCCTTCTATATCTGAATTCGCTTCACCAGTTTTATTCGTGAAGAAAAAAGATGGCACTAACGAAAATTAAACCAAGGATAGCTGTTATCCTATTCCTCGGGTGAATACACTATTGGACCAGCTTCACAAGGCCAAATACTTTGTAAAATTTGACTACCTAGAGGCCTAACATCAGATCCTGTTGCGCCCAGAGGATACATAATTAACAGCATTTAATACTCGTTCCGGTCTGTATGAGTACAGGGTCCTGGCATTCGGCCTAAAAGGGGCTGCACCAACATTTGCCAAAGCCATGAATGAAGTACTGTGGCCATTCCGAACAGTAAATTACTTAGGATTGTCACTGGGCAAAGGGAAAAAGGCCTGCAAACAGAGATTAACTGAGGTAGTGCGGACATGGCCGATTCCCGAAAACATATCCAAATTACGGTCTTTCCTAGGCACCGCACAATTTTACAGGCAATACTGTCTCCTTTTTTCGATGCACAGGTACTCTTCCAATGGCCTCCTAACTCCTAATGGACTAACTGTGGCAGAGTTCGAGAAGGAGATTAAGGAAGACAACCTGAATATATTCAGGGAGGAACAGGCAGAGAACAAAAACATTACCGACGTAGCAAAACGGAAATGTCGAAACCCGCGTAAAAAGAATTTTGTGGCGGAGGTAGACCCTGCGACCTTCAACGCATTAATTAACAAGGGGAAAGTAGTACACAACTTGCTCCGAATTAGTGTGTCAGAGTATGTGCCCATAACCAGATGCTTTAATTGCTCTGAATATGGGCACACTAGGTGTAGGAATAAGAAGGCGTGCCCTATTTGCGCGGGAAAGCACGACCTTAAAGAGTGCAGGGCAACAGTGCACATATGTGTCAATTGACAGCGAACAGGACTGAAACACCAGGGGCACAGGTCTTGAATGCCCGGTCTTTATCAGGAGACTCTCGCTGGCACAAACACAGACCAATTATGGATAGAGAGCCATTTTGTACACATCATTCAGGCCCTACTATCCACATTGGCCAGCTGAATGCCGGACGGGGACGGAGGGCAACGCAATGTGCTATCGAGGAGGCAAAGCAGGAGTGGCTAGACTTTTTATTACTTCAAGAGCCGTATGCAGACCGAACGGCTATTCCGGTGGCTCAACCAGCCAAGGTCTTGTGGAGGGTTCAAAGACGGCCACCATCAACATCTCCAATCAGCTTATTTTCACACCGATGGTGCAGCTCTCCACACCGACCTGCCAGGCATCCCAAATCGAGCTGGCAGGCACTTCCATCGTAATAGTCAACATATACGTGCCACCAACATCACCACTTCAACCATCCCTTCAGCGTATCGAACAAATAATCTCGCAAGAGAAGTTTGTCATATTGGCTGGTGATTTTAATGCCAAAGACACTGCTTGGGGTGGCGACACTGAGGATATGAGGGGCCAGGAGCTGAAGGCCTTCCTCAAACAGCATCAGCTCGATGTTGCCAACGATCCGGACTCGCCTCCTACTCTTCTATCGCCTAATGGTTGCAGCTGGATAGATGTCACTGCTCAGCGGGATCTGGCCATCTTCAACTGGCAGGTTGCTGAAATAGAAACTCTGATTGACCACCAACTCATTGTATTCCAGTGTTCTTTGCCGGCCAGTATCCCAATCGAAGCTAAGGGATGGAACTTCAAAAAGGCAAACTGGCCCCTTTTTCACAAACATCTTTCCTCCTCCGTCAGTCAGCTGCCCAGCCCAAGCAGCTGCCTCGATAGCACTTCCTTCGAGGAGCTAGTATCCACCTTCCAGTCGAATTGTGTAGAGGCGTGCAGGGCATCAATGCCCCGCAGAGGTCAGCGATGTAAGTTTCTGCGCTCCTGGTGGAGTGACGCCCTGGTGAGGCGGAGGGTGAATGCTGCCAGGAGATCAGTCCAGGCCACCAACGACCCGCTTCTCAGAGCCACCACAACAGACAACAACAGAGCTCTGCGCAGGGAATATAAAGCAGCCATCCGACGAGCCAAGCTCGAAGACTGGCGAGGCTTCTGCAGGGATGCCTCGGAGACGGATCCATATTCCCTGCCCATGAAGCTGCTGACCTTTAAACAGTGACAAGCACGATCTCTACACACTATCGACTGCGACCAGGGCCCACACATCGGGCCTGGCTGACACCACACAGGAGCTCCTCAGGCAACACTTCCCTGGCCCAAACAGCTCCGCTGATGATTACGCTGCCATCACAACATCTGCCCATGCTGGAACCACTCCTTTCCCTCCATTATCCTATTCCGAGATAATGGAGGTGATCAAATCTTTTAGCCCGCATAAGGCTCCTGCACCAGACCTTATACCTGTGGCGGCCGTCTCACATATTTTTCAAGCTTGTGGAAACTTCCTCCAGCAACTTTTAACCCAAGCACTCGCTTTATCTTGTTTTCCATCCTGCTGGAAAGCAGGTGTGGTGTGCTGAATTCCCAAGCAGAACGGCGCCACACAACTCATCTGCCTTATGCCAGCACTAGGCAGATTGCTGGACAGGATCACTGCACGGCGAATGGTCTACAAACTGGAGACCAACAATGATCTCAGCGACCTCCAATATGGGTTCCGACCGGGCCGGAGTACAAACCAGGAAATGAAGAGCGTTCCTGATGCCCTGGCAGAGATCAGAAGAGCAAAGCATCATGCCCTGATTCTCTCCCTGGACATACGGAACGCCTTCAACTCACCAACACACGCCAGTATGTGCAGGAGGATTCGCGCAACTCACTGTTCGCATTACTTCACGGAAATCGCCATTGATTTCCTGAGGAATCAGCAATGGCATTGTTCATTTGATGGCCAGGGGTTGCCCACAGGGCTCCTCTCTTGGTCCGATTTTGTGGAACATCTTGATGGAGGGATGGTTCCATGAGATTAGCGGAGCTGATTTGGGACAGGACAGATGCCAGGCCTTTGCGGACGACCAGCTGACGATACTGTCTGCCCCCACAGTGCATCGGCTGCAAGTCCTTCTCACCGGAGCCTGGGTCCGCTGTGAACAATAGGCAACTAGCTGCGGTGGAGTACAACACAGAAAAATTTGGCTGCCTCTATGTACCACCATATAGAGCCTTGCGAGAGAGACCTACTTCAGTAATGATTGGGGACCAAACTGTACAATGTACAGATTCCCTCAAATATCTGGGCTTCATCATGGGTGCTTGGGGTAGCTGGATGGGCCACATCGCCTATCTCTGCAAGAGGGTGGCGGTCATCGGCATCAGGCTACTAATATTTGCGAGGAAATACTGGGGTCTCTCTGTCAGAGCACGCAAGGCCCTGTTTAACAACATCATTAACCGCATGCTTCTATACAGAGCTGAAATATGGGGTCATAGGGCGAATTAAACACACCCTAGGCGACGTCTCCAGACCGCACAACGACCTTTCCTCTTGTCATTAGCGAGAGCTTATCGCACGGTATCCACTGAGGCCCTCCTCCATCTCTTGGCACTCCTCCGCCACTGATTCCAGGAACACTGTACCGGCGGTTTTCTGGAATTCGAAGCACCAGCCGGATTCTCTTCCCAACCACCGCATTGGGAGGCCCAAAGCGTTGAGGTGCTGTGTGATGCCAACAGCAGCCCTGGCAGCGACATCGAAATATACACAGATGGCTCATAGATTTGCGTTAAAACAAACGGAGCCTTTCTTGTTTTGGAGGGCTTCATCGTGACCCACCAATAGACTTTCAGTTTGGCATCTGACTGTTCGGTGTTTCAGGCTGAGACCCAGGCCATCAGGGAAGCGCTGGCGTGGCTTAACCAATCGAGAGTCACGCCAGAGAAGTCGGTCACGGTGTTGTCAGACTCACTGTCAGCTCTCAAAGCAATTTCGAGCAACAGGAGCTCCTCTGAGCAGACCATCGCTGCCAGAGCTGCATTACTGCAGGCAGTCGACTCAGGTAAAATCACCCTACGTTGGGTCAAGTCTCATGCAGGCGTCCTTGGCAACGAACTAGCGGACGCGACTGCAAGGAAGGCGGCATCGATTTACCCGGCGGGCCTGATTCATGGAATTAAGCCGCGGGTCAGTCATCTGAAGAGCGCCCTGTACAGGGAGGCTTTCATCACATGGCAGAGGGAATGGGACAACTCCACGAAGGGACGAGCAGTCCACAACTTTCTACCCAATGTTGCGACGAATATAATCAGCTTACACCCCTGGACCACTTAGATGATAACGGCCCCTTTTTCGAATATTTAGAGCGATTTAAGCTCATTACAAGCTCTTCTCTTTGTCCATGTGGAACTGGAACCCATTCCCGAGCCACCTTCTCGACGCCTGCAGGCTGCCTGCAGTTCTCGGTGCTCGTAGAAAGCTATACGCAGCGCTTCAACGACTCGGCTACACGCAGCCATTCTTACACGCAACTTACATGAACCCAACAATAGTCAAAGATTTTGAAAAGTTTTCCATAACGGCAATCGCAGCCACAACCTTTGACTTGCCATGGTAAGAGCTGGAGTTTTGATTTTGCAGTTTTAACCTGCCCTAAGTCGTGAATTTCAGGACTGGGGAGACGGTGTTTTTGTCGTGGCTTCTTTCTGCCCGTTTGGTCCTCGAGACTCGGTCGGCAGGGTCCTCAACTCAATAAGGCCTCTTAACTCCTTTTTTCCAACTAACCTCTTCTTGTATCTTCATAACTTGACTGCCTTCTAACATCCGCTTAGTTTTCTCTAATATTTTCATATTGTCAATCTCTTTAGATTTTAGATTCACCTTTCTTATTTTAGTGATGCGTTTCTTCTCTAACTCTTTTTTTAACTGAGGGTTAAACTTACCACTATATTCTGCGCTAATTTCTTGATTACTCGGAATGTTATTCACTACTTTCGCTAAATAGATACATAAAGTTTCTTCATCTATCAGATTCATGTCTTGTGCTACTGATAATGCCACCGATTGCTGAATTAGAGGCCTTATTCTCGTTTTCTTAATAATATTCTTAAAATTGTCATTTAACTCTTTCCATTTAGCAACTTCACTTTCTATCGATGAATTATCTGCTATGGAACTTTCTCTTTCTTTTCCCGTATTTTTTTCTTCTATTTTATTCTTGGCTTCCTCCATCCCCGTAGAACCGTATGGAGTGGTCTTTTTCTTATTTTTTCATTTTCTCCATCTGTTTACAGATGGGTTCATATTCGGCTCTCGTGCTAACTCTTAAATTTCCAATAAATTTTTTCTTTCATTTACTTCAGCTAGCTCCTTGCCTTTCTTAACTAACCTGCTTTGCTCCATCTTCTGACGATTTTCTGCTTCTTTACTTTTCTTTCCAGCGCAGCTCCTACTAGCACCTCACCCTCTTCTTTTTTCTGAAGATCATCTTGAGGCGAATTCATGCTGTGTAGAAAAAGGAAATCCGTAAAGAAATATAAATTAGCAAAGTTCTTTAGTGAAACAGTATAATACTTGGTCTGTGGCGCTGCACTGTTTCTTTACCAAGCACCCCCCCCCACCTCTCTATCACGACTTTTATTTAAGAAAAATTAGAATAGAAAAATTTACTGAAATCTTAGCAGTCGTATAGAGAAAGGAGGAGAACGAAAACTTGTCATGTTCAAATATTTTAATTTTTCAATAAATAAATGGAAATTACTACACAAAATAATCCGATACGAAATTAAAATTCAGTAGGAGTCCACTAGTTATTGCGGTCATCCATGTCGAGAATTCTCGTAAGGGAAGATGAGCCTCGACACCCCATTGGCGGGAAATGGACCAAGTTCTTGGCTCCTGGGCACTACTAATCCGGGAAGAGGCGACCCTCCTGGGTTTACTAATTAAAGGAACACTGAAAACACTAATCCACATGATAATTTTTTTGACTCAGATATACATTTCGGAAACCAAATTATCATGTGGATTAGTGTTTTCGGTGTTCCTTTAATTAGTATACTGGTGACCACAGTTTTTGGCATTTATTGTTTAAACCTCCTGAGTTTATTTGAGCTTGGAATGAAACTATGACAAAAGAACATAAAGGATATTAGCAAAGATTTTTCTATCGAAAAAGGATATTAGCTTTAATTAAAAACGAGAGCTTCCACTAAACATTTAGAAGAAACATTGTAAATCTTAACAGGAGAAAGCCGAGCAAGATGAGGAGATTTTAATTAAAGTACATAACGTTATTAGTTCTTAAATGTAAGGCAATCTTAAATGAATCGTTTGAGACAGGACCACTTGACAGAGACAGGGTAGCCAAGCGTGGCTCGCAGCGAGAGATCTCCGCACGGCTTGCGCTTGCAATGCCGTAGTTGTCCATTGGCTGGCTGGAATTGTCGTTCGAAGGTCTAGAGGCGTTGTCTTCTAACGTCTCAAAAGTGGAGATTGATTCTAGCAAAACGCCATGGTTCTCCGTAATCGGAATGGATCTTGGTTCGCTTTTGACGGTTTCCTCGGGCGAAGCTGAATCGCTCCATGCTGATACGACGCTATCCAAATCGTGTGGGTCAGCAAAGTCATCGCTGCTCAGCGGCTGGGCCTGGGGATCTGCTGTCACATCGTTCAAATAGCCCGTTCGGTTGCCTGCCTGTCCGATATGGTCACTTAATTATCCGACCTGCTCACTAAAATTCGTAACACTCGGGGCGGCCTCCATAGCACTGCGTTCCAGCAAGGGTTTCGGCGAGTTCTTCTGCTAAGGGATAAAGTCTCTTGCCATCCAGGCTGTCGGTTGCTCGACGGGGCACTAGGGTATAAATTTTCGGTTAACGAAAGTTCTCGATTTCGCACTTGCCTGTCGATCGAGGCAGGCGAGATGGCACCTGCGTTCCTCTAGAATCGATCTACCTCTTGTAGTCGAAGGCGCTCGATTAACCTTTACACCCGATATGGTGATGTCACTTGCTCGGGCACCAGGCATCTGAAAACTTCATTTGCCTGTTCATCGCTCATGGACCTAGAAGAGTTTTGCCCTTGATGAACCTGAAGATGGCTCTCCTCAAACGAACTCCTTCGTTGAAATCCTGCTTTCATTTGCTCGTCATCGCCTCTCTGATTCTTCCTTCTTCGTTCTCGCCTTTTATTCCCGTCTTTAATGAGCCATTCTTGCATGCTGTTTTTTTATTCCAATGAACGGACTGGCTCGCCTTTCTCGATCGTTCTGCTCGTTCTATTATTCATCCTGGGTGGCGGGTAGCTGTGTTTCTCCTCTTTCCTTTGCTTCTTCGGTTTCCTTCTTTCTCTCCCTTCTCTTTTTGTAGAGTCGGATCATCGGATATTTTTGTCTTTCTGTCTGCTCGAATTCGACGATCCGACAATTTGGAAAAATTTGTAGGAAAAAGCAACAAAGGAATCAGGCGACAGGAATTTGGTGTAAATACAAATGATCCGAGATATTGCGCAGAAGGAATTAGTTAGTTAATGCGAATAAGTATATAAAAGCTGCAAGATATGTTTATTCAAGATAGGAAAAGGAAAAATGTTGGAAGAGAAGGCCAGTTAAAGCAACGAGGTCAAAGAAAGAATAAAAAATATTCTCCAAAAAATATGATGGTTTTGGAAGTCAGATGTTTGACGAAGACAAGTGAAAAGGTTAAATAAATTAGTGATAAATAAGGTCTCCATGGCTGTAACGTTTTTATTTGTTAAACGATTTTCAAAATTCTTTTTGTATCTTGTACTCACATTTGTCCTCTATGTAATGCACTATTTATTTTTCGACATAGTCCCCATCTCTTTCCACGCATTGCGCCAACGCGTGACTAGTTGGGTGAACCCGTCGGAGAGGAATTCCGGAGTT
>JAHWFO010057702.1:0-15769 GCA_023313115.1 Rhysida immarginata | reverse complement strand
AAACTGAATGTTGATATTTCCACCATGTAAAGCATGCAAATCAAAAAATTAACATAAATTACCATACTCACATTCACTTTCATGCGCAAAAGCAAATAAAAGTCATGTTTCAGCAGACAGAATACAGAACAATTCCAGGATGGCAAGCTACACTGATCCGGAAATGGTCAACATGATCTTCTGCTTCGGAGAGGCAAGGAGAAACCTACATGCTGCAGTTAGGTTGTATCGATACAGATACCCTAACGAACGCCATCCATCTTGTCAACAATGCGTCACGTTATTCAAAGATTCGAGGCTACAGGGAATGTTAATGCAGAACGAGGACGACCAAGGGCACAAGGCGACGAGGATAAAACAACACTAGTTCTGGCTGCAGTTGCTGCAAATCCCCACGCAAGCAGCAGAGCAATTGCTGCAGATGTTGGATGCCATCAGAGAACTGTTCTCAACATTCTACACGTACATCATTTTCACCCATACCATATTCATTGTCACCAGGAGTTACTGCCATTGGATTATGTTGCTAGGGCCGTCTTCTGCAACTGGTTACTTACCTGCCTGGATGACAATCCAAACTCCATTCATGAGGTGTTGTGGACAGATGAAGCCCAGTTCACCAGGGATGGAGTTATCAACAGGGACAACCATCATCATTGGGCAGACGAAAACCCCACGATGTCTGCGAGAAGCAACTCATCAAGTGAACTGGAGAATCAATGTGTGGTGTGGACTGTACAATGACCCTGTGGTTGGACCGTATTTTTACGATGGAACACTGACTGCAGAACGCTACCGGGCTGAAATTCTCAACCTGGTAGTCACAGACTTCATTGACAATTTGCCATTGGCCTCGTATCAGCGCACGTGGTTTCAGCATGATGGAGCTCCTCCACATTACGGGTTGGTCGTTCGCGAGCGTCTAAGTGAGATGTTTGGACAACAATGGATTGGCCGAGGAGGTTCAGTTCATTGGCCACCCCGCTCCCCTGATTTTACACCACTTGACTTTTTCTTGTGGGGATACCTGAAGGACAAGGTTTATGCTATGCAGCCCGCCACACTGGAGAATCTGGTTCAACGAATCCAGGAAGCGTGCCGAGGAGTGACACCAGCCATGCTTGCCGATGTTTTGGCGTCAGTTAGGTTCCGTGCCCAATTGTGTTATGTTGCCCACGGTCGTCATATCGAGCATTTGTTGATTAACTTTTTTTTTAAACTGTTTGAAGTAACTTGTTTGTGCAGCGTGACTGTTTGTAAGCCACAAACAGTTCACCATGTGATTGTGGGTGATTAGTTGGTCCGATTTGGATGATTTTATTTTGTGTTGTTTGTTTTTTTATGCTGAACAAGTTTGCAATTGGGTTTTTTATCTCTATCCCTTACGGTTTTTGAGATAAATTTTGAATGTGTCCTAATTTGCATATTTGGGATGATGAAAAGTGCACCATGGGATAGGCCAACCACAACTTCCTATTCATTGGATTCATCAAAATTAACATATCTGCTTCGGTTCAAAAAATAAAAGGGGGGGGGGTCAGACTTTTGTATTCACCCTGTATTATTAAACTAGAAGAGGTACCCGGCGTTGCCCGGGATAATTACACTTGCACAAACTTTTCCTTTCATTGTTAATCATGAGATATTGATTGTTGGTCCGTGCAGAGCGTTTGTGAATTGCGTGTTGATACCATTGTTGATACCTATTGTTGTACAAACTTTGCCTTGCATTGTTGGTCATGAGATATTTCTCATTAATATGCCTTGCCATAACCATGAATATCGATTTTTTATCGATATTTATTATTTTTCCGAAATCTGAGGTAGACAGTGACCTTCCTCATCCTTTGAAGGTCATGTATGCGAAATTTTATCAAGAACGGACTAAAACTGTAGATTTGTATAAAAAACAGACCCACAGACAGACCCACAGACAGTCCCACAAACATCCTTCTTTATATATATAGATAGATAAGTACGGAACATAAAATTGTCTTTCTCGCTTTGCAAAATTATTAAAATCTGAGGCATGTCAAAAATTATTCTCTTCAGTAAAGAATATTCTTCTTTTTTACGTTTTAAGTAATTTTTCGAAAAATAATTTTGTGTGAATACCATATATTCAAATAAAGTTTCGTTTTTTAAAATTATTATTATTATTATTATTTCGATCTAAATGATTGTAATTTCAAGCATCTTAAGAACTTGATCACTCATTTAATTATTAATTAATTTTCTTTTTGATATTGATTTTAGGGATTGTCATTTTAAATTTTTAAAAGGAAAAAATTTTTCATTGTAAATTCCATTATCAATATGAATTAATTAAAATTTTTGTTATTAATACCAGTATCATTGCTCGTTTTGGGTTTCAGCCTGTTGAGCAATGCACTATGTATATTGTATATTGATCGATTGAATAAATTGAACTATTAAGCAACACGGGGAAGGCCTTGGCCTGGTGGGCTTTCACTGAAACACAACTTCAGTGAAGTTAAGGAACATCAGGCACGGCTAGTCACTGGATGGGCGACTCATGACTGACTCAGGATCTTCACACCCCTCCCCACGGCTGCTCTGTGATCATCATACAGCAGTCGTTAATCCAGGTCCATCCAGAGACCCAACTCGTCGGCCTCAGGCCATACAGGCTCTGGATGGACGTATTGGATTACAATGAATTCTAAAAAAATATTATTATTATTATTATTATTATTATTATTATTATTATTACACCCAGACATCCCTCCATAAGTAGATATGGCTGTTCACGCGGTCTGTTCATGTTATCGAACGACATAAAAGCGCTGGAGGAGGATTGGGAGTTCATATACGTTTGTTAGAAAGACAATGAGTAAGTCGACAGAGAACGGTTCGTGACATATCCACCTTGCTAAGGGTGCCGAAATCAACTATAAGTTATGTTTTTTAAAATGGAAACGTCGACGAAGTGAAAGTCAGCAGGACGAAATGGTAGACCGAAGAAATTTACTGAAGTGGAGAAACATCGTATGTCCCTGGTGGTAGCTATCACTCGTGCATTTCAAAATGCGTCGGGCGCTTCGCTAGCATCAGGACTGTTCATCGAGAGCTAAGAAACATTGGTTTCCACGGATATGCGGCCGCTTACAAACGACGGTACAAAGCTCACCGCCATTGTACTGTGATATATTAGAAACACGTGCTTTGGAGTGATGAATCTCGCTTCACGATCTGGCAGATGTAAATTGTACGAGTTTGGCGGATGCCTGGAGAACGCTTTATTTCTGATTTCATTGTAACAACTGCATAATGGTGTTGGGTTGATTTTTGTGGTTTGACCTGGGTTCCTTGCTTCCTGTAACTGGAAAAATTAACTCTGCAATGCATCTGGACAACGCTGCACTCCCAACTCTCTGGCAACAATTCGAGAAAGGCCCGTTTCTGTTCCAACAGAACTAGACTAAACAGGACAACTGTTTTTGTCCACATATCAAAGCTTGTGCGGTCATGGTTTAACGACATAGGCGGTCATAAACAGAGAGCCCCACTCTAAATTTTTTAGTTTTAAAACTGTAATGTATTGTTATTCAGATAAACGTAGGATTCATCAGTAACAGTGTCACTGATATTAGCAAATATTTAATAAAGCCTCAATATTTTTCATGAACTGTTGTATTGTGTTGATTGTGGCGAAATTCGTGACTCGAGAAAGAAATGAATTTCTATCTTGGTTGAAAGGCTTTTTTTCCATACATTAATGGAAAAATTTATTGTACAGACTGCTTGTATTTTAAGAAATGATGGACAATTCTGACATCTTTCATAGACCATATGAAGTTTGTTATTTATTAAAGAAATATTAAGAAATGAATGTTTGTTAGTGGCTTAAAAGCACATCACCAAAGGAATGCATCGGTCGTTGACACAAACTCAAAGATTTAAGCCACCTATCTTAGCTCGTACCCCCCTCTCTATTTCGTCATCCCCCTACTCATTTGCATATAAATGGACCAATTGACTCGGTTTTTGGCTCGAGGAGGTGCTGCTCGACGAACACTAATTTGGATGTGTACATTTGTATTAAGCTTGTTAGGCTGACAATGACCAGCTAATCAAAAGGGAGAGAGAACACGAGCTGCGATGGCTAACCCCTCTGTCGCCTCTGCTTTTAAATATTCCTCCCCCGTCATTCTTCTCCCATCCCCCCTACTCTTTACCCTACCTTCCTTTCCTCTACCATTATTCATTTGCCGTGAGGTTTGCTTTGATAACATTAGCTCGAGACTGGATTCACATGCGCAGAATAGATGAATTTTAGGAGCGCTCGGCGCATTCGTCCACCCCTTCAGTGATGCATGATGGGATTGATTGTGCGCGTTTAATTTAATGGCAAAATGATTAGACGAGGAAATAGAGCGGAGAATTAATCAAACGAACGGCGAATAATTGTAGGAAATAAAATTAAACCCCCAGATTTGTTATTATTTATTAAAAGATTATATCAAACGAAACAAATTTGACATCTTCTCTCTCTCTCTCTCTCTCTTTCCCCGTCTCTCTCCCCAACTCTCTTCAGTGAAACGACTATTTTAATTTAGTTCCATTCAAAACGACTTCTATTTTGACTGTAATTTTGTCATCTAATGGGACCGCATTCATGTCTCCTTTCAAGGTCTCTAATGAGGAGATATTTCTCATGATACCATAATCATAAGGTTCAAGAATGAAAATAATTAATCGTTATTCAACTCGACAGAAAGCGGAAGGTTTTATCATCATAGAAATTTTTGGTTGAGCATTTATCCTCTGTCAAGTAAAAGATAATTTCCCACCGAAAATTAAAACACTTACCGGATTTCACTCTCGGCTTTTAATTAAATGAAGCACTGTTGTGTAACCAAGAAAGTTATTTGATTAAGTAAGAAAAAGAAAAAAAAACTATTTTATCCCATTTCTTTAAATAGTTTATAAAATCCTATCCTATTTTATCCCATTGTCAGTTAACCTATTAAAAACTCAATTATAATAAGTTTATAAAATTGTACACTTATTTAGGGATTTATAAGGAATATATGTCAAAGGTACTTAAAGTCTCAACAGCTGTGTTGATTCCATAGATTTGTATGAATCTGGGTTGCTAAATTTTTTAAGCGCCATTTGTCAATCTTAAAGGAGAAAGAATATTAAACTACTTTTGAGCTGTGGGTAATTAGTTATTGTGGGAAGTGGTTTGTCTTCATCACCTTCTTTACTGCTTTTTTTTTTTAATAAAAACTTGTAAAAGAGTTCAGCTTAAGATTTTTCAACTCTCTTAGCACACTCTCTTAACTATTCCTTTGCAAATGAGGTCTGTCAGAATAAATGACAAGGAATTTCTCGCTTCAAAATGCAGACATACTGTACCTCAACTTACGTCGCATAGATTTACGCCTTTTTAAATTTGCGTCGTATTTTTTTTAAATAATAATAATGGAAAAACTAAACATGAACTTCAGTAGATTTATCCGATTTTAAATTGGTCTCAGCGAATTTATTTAAAAGTATAAAAATTTAAAAAGTATTGATACAGTGAAAACTCTCTGTAACGAAAGTCCTTATAGCGAAAAACTCTCTATAACGTAATTATTACTTGAACTTGGTTGGTTGCTTTAAAACCCATGCATAGATTCAGTCTCTAAAACGAAGCGAAAAAAAATGTCATTCAATGGCGTTCGGCGCCACATTTGAACATAGATTTATTGAAAATCTGTATTAAATTTTTCATACAAAAAAAGGTACGTTGGTATAGTTGTTAGACAATTAACCCGTATCAATTGTATTATCAGTTGTATTTATTAGTCATTATTAGTCGTAAATTGACATTCCATCAATGAACCTGGCTAATAAAAGAAAAGTTTTATGTGTATAAGAAAGTGGCTTTCGAAGGTGAGAAGAAAAATGAAATGAGAAAAGGGTGAAAAGAAAAATGATTTTCGACGATGATTAGGATTCAGTCCATCTACTTAAAGTAGAAGATTAAAATTAAAGGAGAAGAACTGCAGGCTGAGATGAAGGCAAGTTTTTTTAAGAAATTAAGGAAGCCAAAATTTGAAGACTTGACCCAAGCCATTGTGGTGTTATGAACTGGGGCTCCTGTATGAAAAGTATTATCACAGTATAGAGTGGATACAAAAATGAGACCCCCTCCTTTTATTTTCGTAACCAAAGCAGATATGTCAATTTTGATGAATAGGAAGTTGTGAGTGACCTATCCCATGGTGCACTTTTCATCATCCCAAATATGCAAGTTAGGACACATTCAAATCCTATCTTAAAAACCGTAACAGATACACGAAAAATTCCAATTGAAGACTTGTTCAGTGGAATTCCGAACAACAACAACAACAAAAAAATTCCAAAATCCGATGAACGGATCACCAACAATGATTGGTTTGGTTTGTTTGGTATTAACGTCCTTTTCAACTGCCATGGTCATTTCAGGACGGCGTTATAGGGGCCGCAAATTTTGCCTCGCAAGGGTTCTTTAACGTGCAGCCGGCAAACGACTACACGGGACCAACGGCTTTACTTCCCTTCCGAAGGAAGTGCGTGATCTCAGGATTTTCCCCCTGAAAAAATCCTCGTCTTCCTCGGCCGGGGTCGAACCCGCGTCCTCGGGCATCAGAGGCGATCACGCAACCACTGAGCCACCGAAGCCGATTCACCAACAATGACAATTATTTGCAATTTACAAACAGCTACAGTGCATAAATAATTTTACTCCAAAATTAATCATAAATGTGCTCAATGTGACGACCATTGACACCATAATACAATTGGGCACGGAACTTAACTGATGCCATTACATTGGCGAGTATAGTTTGTGTCACTCCTCGGCATGCTTCTTCAATACGTTGCACCAATCCTGCAGTGAGGTGGGCTGTGTGGATTGGGCACGGAACTTTTTCCTTCACGAAGCCCCACAAGAAAAAGCCAAGTGATGTTAGATCAAGTGAGCGGGATGGCCAATGAACTGGTCCTCCTCGGCCAATCCATCGTTGTCCGAACATCTCATTTAGACGCTCACGAACGACCAACCCGTAATGTGCTGGAGCTCCGTCATGCTGGGACCACTCGCGCTGATAGGAGGCCAATGGCAAATCATCAATGAAATCTGAGACTGCGATGTTGAGAATTTCAACTCTGTAGCGTTCTGCTATCAGTGTTTCGTCAAAAAAATATGGCCCTACTATGGAACCATTAAATAGCCCACACCAAACGTTTGTTCTCCAGTTCACTTGATGTGTTGCTTCTCGTAGACTGTTGCGCCTGTGTTGCTTCTCGGTTTTCTTCTGCCCAGTGATGACTGTTGCGCCTGTTGACAACTCGATCCCGGGAAAACTGTGCCTCGTCTGACCACAACACCTCATCTGCAAAGTTCGGATTATCATCCAGGCAGGTAAGAAACCAGTTGCAAAAGGTGGACCTAGCAATGTAATCCGATGGCAATAACTCCTGGTGTTAATGAATGTTGTATGGATAGAAATGATGTGCATGTAGGATGTTGAGTACAGTCCTCTGCTGCTTATGTGAGGATTTGCAGCAACTGATGCCAAAACTACTCTTGTTGTTTCCTCGTTGCCTTGTGCCCTCGGTGGATTTTGACGAACATTCACACTGCCTGTATTCTCGAATCTTTGAACAATGCGACGCATTGAACGACGAGATGCATGGCGTTCGTTAGGGTATCTGTCTTGATACAATCTAACGGCAGCATGTAGATTTCGTCTTGCCTGTCCAAAGCAGAAGATCATGTTGACCATTTCAGGAACAGTGTAGCTTGCCATCCTGGAATTGCTCTGTCTTCTGTATGTTGACACATGCCTTTTATTTGCTTTTTCTCATGAAAGTGAATGTTATTATGTTTTTTTGGGTAATTTCTTGATATGCATGTTGAACATTCAAATGTCTTTGTGAAGTGCTTAGGGAGGTAACTAATAAATTCAACATGTGATTGTTGTTCATCGGATTTTGGAAATCTTTGTTTTGTTTTGTTCGGAATTCCATGCTGAACAAGTCTTCAATTGGAATTTTTCGTGTATCTGTTACGATTTTTAAGATAGAATTTGAATGGGTCCTAACTTGAATCTTTGGGATGATGAAAAGTGCACCCACAACTTCCTATTCATTGGATTCATCAAAATTGACATATCTGCTTCGGTTACGAAAATAAAAGGGGGGAACTCATTTTTGTATCCACCCTGTATATTAAATACAGTTTAACTGTAATAGTGCTTAAGATACCAAAAAAGTTTGATACGTATATATATTTTGCTTCAATCATTAATAAAAATTATCTTTAAAATTCTTTTGTCTCCCCCCCTCCCTCACTCTTTATAACGAAAGAAATTGCTCGGTCCTTTGAGTTTCGTTATAGAAAATTTGCACTGTACTTTATTCCGAATAACCCCTGTACGTATTGTCATAACATCGAATTCAACATTAATCTAAATTCCAAATGGAAACATATTTTATTTAAAATTCACAAGTTATTAACATCATCATTTTTAAACTTTAAAAGCCATTTTGTTTTTTACTCTTCCCAACATCGATCGTAAGTTGGAGGAGGAGGAGGAGAAGGAGGAGGACGAGGGGAAGTAAAGAGTAGTCGCAATCACAATCGTTTTCCCGCATAAGTGCCTCCAAATCAAACTTAATTCACAATCGACCGTTTCCATTTTCGATCTTTTCTCCCAAAGCATGGAGACAGAAAAAGAAGGTGAAGCGTTAGGGAGTTCTGAAGCCAAATGTCATCATGCCACGTACTTTGCAAATTTCATTGCCTATTTAGCATACTCTAAAGAGCATGGAAAGGAACTAAACATGCGATTTTCCCCCCTCGATTTTATTTTTCTTTCTTTTCCTTGGGTCGTGTTTGTGTTTTGTCAGGATATTTTCAAAATGAACCCGAATTGTTGAAAATTTTAAGGAATATAAAGATCTCTTATGGATAAATTGAATTTTTGCTTTAAATGTTAAGTTTTGTTTTCTAAAATTTTTAAAACAATTTCTATTAATTGGATTATGTAAGTATCTTCAAATAATAGGATGTAAAAATTAACTGTGAATGACCAAATTAACAGAAACGCTTTAATCATTGTTTTTTTTTAATCATTTGTTTTCTTTTTCTCAAAAATGTTCTTTTTTCATGTATCGGAAACATGATTGATCTTAAACTTAAAGTATTTTACTCTATTCGTTCTTAATTAGCGATATGCAGTTGTTGTTTTTTTTCAAAATGGTTTATTCGATTTTAAAAAATTTATGTTTGAATTTTTAAAATACAAGTGATTAATGATAAATCAACCAAAGGATAAAATGAACACACGGAGTTCTTTGTGATACTGATTTTTATTCAAAAACGTGACGGCCGTTTCGCTATTACACCATCATCAGAAACGGTCATCACGTTTATGTGAATAAAATCAGTGTCAAACAAAAAAATTGCATGCTTTCATTTTGATTTTAACTTATTGATACATGACCTACTCAACCGGTTTACAAAAGATAAACTGTCCAAATTTTTATCTTTCATCTTGTAGTTTGTGTTTTGTTAAATAATTGTTTCGCTTAGCTTATGCGTAGTTAATATTAATGAATGGTAAATAATTATCCTCTTTTAGAAGTGAATGAACTTTTGACTAACTCTGTATACGTAGTCTCGTACTCTATAGGTTTGGTTTGGTTTGTTTGGTATTAACGTCCTTTTCAACTGCTATGGTCATTTCAGGACGGCGTTATAGGGGCCGCAAATTTTGCCTCGCAAGGGTTCTTTAACGTGCAGCCGGCAAACGAGTACTCTATAGAAATTGCTCATAGAAACTGAATACACAGGGTGTCCCGGAAGGGAAGTTCAATATTTCGTGTAAGTATAAAATGATTATTGTAGGTTGTCGTGTATTTTTAACAACACAAACAGAGTGGAACGCAAGGAGGTAAAGAAATAATCAATTTAATTAATTGACTTTTGATTTACAAAATAATATGCAGAATTTGCTAGCAAATAGGTGTTAGAATTAAGTAATCAGTCCAGCTCGTTGCTGTCTGCCGAATTTGCCGGGCAGCGCAAGGAGACCATTGGCACTTCTAAACTTGCCCACAAGTTGACCTGGGGCTCGGTAGTTGCTGTCGTCTTACGTGTAGGCGTATCGGCTCGGGCTGTATGCTCGTCGGTGGAATGTGGTAGACCTGGAGAGGGTATCGCAACTTCAGATAGCGGCGACCTTTTTAGGTTTGTCAATCGAGGAGGGAACACTGTATGGAATAGAACGGGAGCATTAATATAACTCATCAATTTTCTAAAAATGCAAAGCAAGAGTCTCTCAAAATCAAATGAAAGGTGTTACGATCTATCTTATCGAACAAAGTACCATGCGAAGCGGCGTTGCAGTCCAAGTGCGGACGTTCTGCAGGGCGCCCCGCGAGAAAGTTGGCTAGGTTGTCCAGAGGTAACACCATCTCGATGGTTTCGATCCTCCACGGGAATTTGCTATGGGATGCGCACGACACTGATTCCTGTCGGTGATTCCGTGTATTCTTCAATTGAGGCGCTCTCGCCGATGGAGCGTCTTTTTCTGAGTGGTCCTCGAGCGTTGAAAGGGCGTCGGAGTCGGACTTGGTCAGGGCGTTGGTCCCATCCGATTCAGTAGCAGCTAATGCTAACGGCGTCTGGGATTTCGGGCTAAATTCGTCCGGATCCTATGCAACTATTTAAAAAGGAAAGGACTAGTTTATAGAAAATGCCCTAAAGGGCAATGAAAAAAGTTTATAATATGAAACTTGTTTTAGTTTGTGCATAGAAAAAATACGCAAGCATGGAAAAGGAGAAGACAAGCAGCAATCTTCCTGGCAAAAATTTGTTCTATTCTGTACTGTTTTTTCATATTATCGACCCGCATTTTAAACCCCTTGAACCTGTACAATAAGACGTCATATTATTTTGTGCTCAGCTTACAACAGTGAAATACTTGCATACATCAAAAATCAATTTCAATGTTCATAGAAAAGCAATTATGCATGCAATGCTATGCAAAACTACTGTAATGCATACAAACTTTTGAACACAGCCAGGTGTCATTTGCTGTATAAGCTGCTAAGAGATAGGTAGAAAGTGAAGGAACACTCTCAGTCAACTTAGTAGCATACTATATTGAAACAATGTCAGAAAAATGCGTTTAATTTGAAAACAAACTTTTGCATACCGGGTATAAACATTATGAAGCATTAACTTTATATTGGATTCTGAAGCTTTAGGGAATGTATGGGATAACGGCAGTGTCTTATGTATTGATCACTGTTGTAAGCTGAGCTGTGATTCTGACTTTTTATTGTACAGGTTCAAGGGGTTTAAAATGGGGGTCAATAATATAAATAAATGGACAAGTGCGAGTCGAACTCGCGTGGAGAGGGTTCCGTACGGTGAATATGTTATCTACCATGCTTTCTTTCTAAATCTGATCCAAATTTCTAAAAAAATTATGTATGGCACCGGATTTTAGAGGGAAATTGCTGAATATATTGCCTATTGCTGAATTCTGTCTTGTCGTATATTCTTGAATATGTGGAGTAAGACCAAGTGACAGAAGGTATTCTGATATTTCATTTTTTGATTTGTCCTTAAAATTAATAATGAAGCCTCCTACTATAATAATCTTTTCGTGTACACCGATAGCATTCTTAATGCATTCGACAGCAATTTTCGGAAGGCATTTTGGTGATTTATATACGGTTAAGAATTGAACACAAAATGCTTTGAATTGGAGGCATTCACAATGCCCACTCCCTGGACTAATAAAACATGAAGAATTGACCGACCGACCGACCGACTTTGCGAATAGAGTAACGATTTTTTAATTAACATCGTTCTGGCAATGCAGTACCACACATTCGCAACTGTTTTTATTAAAATTTAAATAAAATTTAAATTTAATTTAAAAATATAAAATAACTAAAATTACTTATTTAGGATTTTAATTTGATTTTCCTACCGTATTTAGTCTAGCGCGAATTCTTTTTAATGATAATCTTCTTTCTATATATATAACCACCAGAGGACCCGGCGTTGCCCGGGATAATTACGCTTGTTAGAGAGCTGAAGAAAGGATAATTACGTACTTTGCCTCATCGACAGAGACTGCCCTATCTATATCGTATATTATATCCATTTCCTGTTCATTGTTAATAATTCTTGGAAACGAATGTTCTGTCATTGCATCATCATTTAATGTTTATTGTTATAATTCTTTGAATAATTTTGTGCTCATTGTTATTGGTGAATTGCGCATTGAGACCATTGTTGATGCGAACACGACGGACCTATTGTTGCACAAACTTTGCCTTGCCTTGTTGGTCATGAGATATCTGTTGCTGGTTCGAGCGTAGTGTGAATTCATATATAGAAGGAAGAAGGATGTTTTTTTGTGGGTTTGTTTGTGGGTTTGTTTGTTTGTTTCTTATGCAAATCTACAGTTTTATTCCGATCTTCATGAAATTTTGCATATGAAGCTCACTGTCTACCTCAGATTTCGGAAAAATAATAATTATCGATAAAAAATCGATATTCATGGTTATGGCAGGGCATATTAATGAGAAATATCTCATGACCAACAGTGCAAGACAAAGTTTTTGCAACAATAAGTATCAACAATGGGATCAACACGCAATTCACACGGACCAACAATGCAAATAAAAGTTTGTGCAACAATGGGTATCAACAATGGTGTCAACACGCAATGCACCAACACTATTGCAAGGATCAACAATTAAATTTACCATATAACCTTATACCCTGCTATATCTATATTTGCTCCTCCAATTAAATTTTTTCTCATATTTGGTGCATAAAGAACATTTTTAAGTGTCATTTTTACATTACGTTTTTCTTTATATCACCAAAAATGAAAGGCAAAGTGTGTGCAATATACAATTCAATGCATAGAATTCCTGTTATTAAGGCTTTTCTTAGAAAAGAGAATTCTTAGTACTTAACAATTTCTTGAAAATCTTTAAAAATGATCAGTAACTGGAGATGATGAGTTAGCAGACTATTGAGAAAGAGAGAAAGACGATAGAGGAAGCACTCCTTTAAATCCGTGCTGTATTGATTGGTTTGGTTTGGTTTGGTTTGTTTGGTATTAACGTCCTTTTCAACTGCTATGGTCATTTCAGGACGGCATTATAGGGGCCGCAAATTTTGCCTCGCAAGGGTTCTTTAAAGTGCAGCCGGCAACTACACGGGACCAACGGCTTTACTTCCCTTCTGAAGGAAGTGCGTGATCTCAGGATTTCCCCCTGAAAAATCCTCGTCGTCCTCGGCCGGAATCGAACCCGCGTACTCGGGCATCAGAGGCGATCACGCAAACCACTAAGCCACCGAGGCCGATCCGTGCTGTATTGAGCAAATGGTAAGCAAGTAAATAGAAGAATCGGCGACCGCTAGACAACACAAAGCGATGAATGGCCAATTTTTGCTTCAAGACATCGAAAGAATAAAGGAAATTGCAACAACATCAAGTCTACATCTATATTGTAGTGATTGAGTTATTATTTAACTAATTTGGACGTTTAATTTAGCTTTTTGAGGTTGTTCTGTTTACCTACAAGCGTAATTATCCCGGGCAATGCCGGGTCCTCGGCTAGTCTATATATATAAAGAAGGATGTGTGTTTGTGGGTTTGTTTGTTTGTTTGTTTCTTATGCAAATCTACAGTTTTATTCCGATCTTGATGAAATTTTGCATACTTGACATCGAGAGTGGGAATTGCAACAACCACAAGGGGAACATCTAAAGTAAGATTACGTGACTAAGAAATTATTTAGGCTAGCAGCGGCATACATGGAGAGGTCCATCCATTGTGAGCATTTAAAATTTTTTTCCGAGTTTTCATTATGAATTTTTACTGTCTTAATTCTAAGCGTTTTCATGTGTTTATTTTTAAGATATTGCAAAATTTAATCATAAAAACAATCCGAGCCACGCCCGGGGTTATCACCTAGCTTATTTTGTAGCACATCAGATCCAAACATTTCATAAAAATAAATTTTGACTATATTCTGTGGGAATGTATATATTTTGGAAACTAAGATGTTGATAATGCGATGATTGAACATTCGTTTCCAAGAATCATTAATTATATTAATTAAGTTGAATAGTACTCCTTTAATTAAAATGTGATAAAATTAAAATAAATAATAACAAAAAAAACAATAAAAAAAGTCACCAGAGTAAAAGCTTAAGTACGAAATATAAATAAATACAGAACTTGTGAAGAAGATAGTCATTTACATATCAAGAATCATCGAACTTCCATCATAGACCCTCTTCATCTGTAACCTGTGTACCTCCCTGTGTTTCTGTAACGTTTCTTCGCTGGATCTTCGTCTCTTCTATGTTTCTTCTGTGTTTCATCTGATCTTCGATTCTTCGTCTCTTCTGTGTTTCTTCTGTGTTTCATCTTAGCTTCTTCACAAGTTCTGTATTTCTTTATATTCAACTTAATTAATATAATTATCACTACTCCTACATTTATAATATAAGATTCATTAATAATGAGCATAAAATGATGATGCAGTGAAAGAACATCAATAAGCCAGCATCTATTGATGAGGCAAAGGAGTCACGCGTGTCTCTCTTGAGATCACTATCAAACGTCCAGACGACTGGCAAAGATTTTATGTGCCTGGAAAGGAAAGAGAAAGAACGAGTATTCTTCAGAGAAACAACTAAAACAGAAAAAGCTATACGGGCATTTGAAACATCTGAGCAAAGGGAGTTTCGAATAGAGCAAGAGCTTCTACGTCAAGAGCAAAAAAATTTGAGTCTAAATTATCTGGTCCTGCTATATCACCTAGAATTCCTGTTTTTTGTATTTTTCGTAGAATGCATAGTCCCTTTGCTCTGTGTTGTATTGATTGAGTTATTATTTAACCAATTGGGAGTTATAATTTAATTTTTTTGAGATTGTTCTGTGTAATTATCCCGGGCAACGCCGGGTACCTCTTCTAGTATATATATTAAAAAAGCTAGGTAACGTTGGCTGCGAGTAAAAAAAAAACTATAACATCAGTATTTTCTCGGAATTTAACAATCAATGTTTTTTCGTTTGTTGGAAACAATAAACGTTGGATTATTTGGCACTATGGAGCAGGAGAAGTTAGCATTTTATATATAAGATGACTATTGAAAAACAACTCATTTATTTTATATTTGTCTTTTATTTCTAATGTATTTACGTTCATTATATTTATATTTTTTAATTTCTAATTTTTATTTTGAACAAAACAGTTTCAGTTTCAGGAATAGCTGAAGATACTGATCGATAGCACAATATCGAGAGATTTACCATGTTATTTTGAGACCATAGACTTTTTATAGGTTTTCCTATAATCTATAAGCAAAGAACTATTTTCTTTATTTTTTTCGAAATTTTAGGCTCAGTAGTTTCGGAGATAAGGGGGGGGGGGGCATGGAAAATTTTATTTTTTTTTCTTACATAACTTTAAAACTATTTATTTTAAAATTATAAAAAAATATATATATGAGACCCCCACAACAAGCCCTTTCATTTGATATATCACACGATACAGTTTGCAAAACTTTTGTTTTTAATTTTCTAATTTGACTCCCAAAGCTGACCCCATATTCAAAATTCATTCATTTACGTTACACATCCGTGTTTGGGTCACAGAAATACATATGTGTACTAAATTTCAACTTAATCGGTTTAGTAGATTCGGGAATAGGGGGAAT
>JAHWFO010057701.1:0-13964 GCA_023313115.1 Rhysida immarginata | reverse complement strand
CATGCATTGTATGCTCAACACAACAACTTCAAGCGAGAAGCTGAAATAGCTCATGTTGGCTACAATACAGTAAGCAGGGCAATTAAAAATGAAAACAGGAAGACAGGAAAGAAGATGGGAAACCCATCTGCACTTACAAGACGGACAAAATCTAGCATAAAACGCCATGGGAGAAGAGAAATTGCAGCTGGCCACATTGTAAACAGTATGCGCATCGAAGTAAATCTTGATTTGAAGGCTTCAACCAGAACCATTGCAGCGTGAATTGCAGCGTGAGAACTTTCACTATGAAGCGTTTGAAAAATCACTGCCATTAACACCAAAAAATAAAATAGCAAGACTTCAATTTGCTCAGAAACACATCATGAGAAGACTGATTTTGGGTTGGTGGTATTTTCTGATGAAAAACGATTTTTCCATGGATGGACCTGATAACATGTGCAGTTATGTTAAAAACCAATTGCTCTGGTCAGAAATAAGCACCAAATGGGAGGAGGAGATGCGATGCCAGTAGGTGCCATTTCAAACACGGGTCACCTGAAGATAAAAGTAATTGAGGGCAAATATACGGCAACCAATACTTAGAAGACCATCAAAGCACATCCATTCTTTTCTGCAAGAGACACTACAGACAAAACAATAAGTGTGGCAGCAAGACAATGCATCTATCCACACAGCACGAATTTTTACTGAATGATTTTCCACTAACAAAGTTGGTACACTAGACTGGCCGGCAAGGAGTCCCGACCTCAACATTATAGAAAATGTTTGGCATCTTATGAGCCAGGATATTTATGCTGACAAACAGTATTCAACTCTTATGCAGCTAATCAATGCAATTGAGGCCTCCTCTGTTAAAACAGCACCAAACACCATCAAGAAGTTATTTTCATCAATGACAAATCGTCTTCTTCAAGTTATAAAGTCAAATAGCGGTCAGATTTCATATTAATTTCCTTTACTTTTGATATCTTGATGATTATTTACCTGTTGCCCCAGACTTTTGACCAGTGTAATTTGCATTATTTGGATGTAACTTAAAAACAAATTAAAAGATCAATTATTCAATTGTCAATTTTGATATATTCAATAGGAAGTAAAAAGGTGTCATAACAATAAAATCTCTAAATAATTGTTTTCTTAGAAAACACACTTAGCCCAAACACTTCAGTTTGGAAGAGTTTGTGGCAACATGGAGGCTTTGTTTTACCACAGTCGGCCCATGAGAAGAGAAGATATAATAATTTGAAATGTTTATGGGAAATGCCCTTATTTAAAAAAAAAAAAAAAAAATATCGTTCATTACTGCAGATGGACTTATAACCGAGAGAGAATAAGAAATCATAAAAAATTGACTTTACAAAATCATTTGGTCATCTAAATATTCAACAATTCCAAAATTCCATGCGAATGACGTTCCTAGCCTAAATAATTTCTTGGCAACGTAATCCTACTTTAGATGTGAACTCGCCCGAATGTGGTGAACATTGACGATACCGTGGATATCCATATTCACCCGTCATAGTTTGCTCTACCAGGGTGCTAGGATATCTTTTAGAGCAATGGCTATCTTGCATGCAAGGAGACTCTCGATTTAATGCACCTACTCCGATGCAACTGCATTTAACGCGGTTGTTGGCCACTTGGTGAAAATTCGCTGAAGCGTGGCCGTTGATAATCTATTGTTGCATTCGCACTTTGCTCTCGATATCTTGAAGCCAAGCTTGGGCATTCATCGCTTGAAGCAAAACAGTGCGTGGGCGAAACGCGATCCCGAATCCAATCGACTATTGGAGGATGGCTATGACTATACTGAAGAAAGTTAGAGACCCAGAGAAAATTCTTGGCTACGAGGCATTGGAGATACGGAAGCATCGCCTACAAAACCCGAAGATGTTATTGAATAATCAGATTACTTTTGAAAAAGATCTGATCCTGGACTTTATCAACGCGGCCTGTCTTTTTCCTCGGCTACGACGTCGACCCGAGGCCAACGAGAGACAGGCCAGGGCAATCAAAAGTCACCTGACCATCGGAGTCCGAGCAACAATTAATCCTTCATTGTCTCCATCTTGGATTTTAACAATCAGCAATTTTTCGTTTGTCGGAAACAATGAAGGTTACATTGTTATTCGGACTAAGATGAGCAGATGAATAATAATTATTAACTGGAGAAGCGTCTCCAAGCATGGGTAATGATTTTTCAATTGAAAAATGGAAGGAAAAATTCTGCGACCCGGATTCGAACCAGGAACCTCGACTATCATGGCCGATGCCTCTACCAATTGGGTTGTCTTTAAGACACCTTGAGACAGCTTGGCTGTCCGTGGTGTCTGCGATAGCCCAATTGTTAGAGGCATCGGCCATGATATTCGAGGTTCCTGGTTCGAATCCGGGTCGAAGAATTTTTCCTTCCATTTTTCAATTAAAAAATCATGATCAGGTGACTTTTCCGCGCCAGGGCCTGTCTATCTCGTGGGCTAAGAGGAAGTATGATGATGTCACAATGTATGACGTTTCAGTGCCGACGCTTTCTTTATACAACGCCACCTAAAATACAAAGCCTTCTCACTGCCTGTGGACTGCGTCATCAAACCAGGGCTGACAATCCAACTTTCATTGTTTACAACAAACGAAAAAACGCTGATTACAACAGGTACGATGACTTTTTCGTTTGTTGTATACAATGAAAGTTGAATTGTCAGCCCAGGTGTGATGACGCAGTGACCAGGCTTTGTTTTTTAGATGGCGTTGCTTTATATGAGACGTTGATCCTGGCCTGTCTCTCGTTAGCCTCGACGTCGACCAAAGCCAACGCCTCCTAAAGATAAGGCCTGAGTGCGAAAACGTCATACATTGTTACACCATCATCCGAAGATATGTTTAATCGCATTTCTACCAATATGTCTTATTTCAATTGTTAGACATTGTTGATTCTACTTTGGCAACAATATCTAACAATTGAAATAGGAAGTTGAACTAGACACGCCCACTCCAACTTTCGTTGGATAGAGTATAACAATAGCAAGCCTTAAATCGTGACTAGGTATGATGATTTAACAATGCATGAAATTTCTGTGCACAGACATTCTCTTTAGGTGATGTTGCTACAGCAAGCATTAATTTCTTCAACCTTTGTTGACGCAACATACAATACTCATTTTCAAAAAAGTTGGGACAGTGCAAAATATCTAGAAAAAACAAAAAGGGATGATGTAACAAAACTTTCTCGCGAATACAAAATAGCAGATACGTTTATGAAATGCCATAAATATAGTGTGTGCACCAAAACGTGCATTTTGAATGGGGGTGTTGCAACACGTTCCAAAATAGTAGGGACATACGTTGTAGAAAGCGCCCTTAGTAGTGGAATAATCTAGAATGATGACGTCGTACTACATTCCGTATAAATAACAGTTGCCATCCGTCGTTCAGGTAACTTATTCGGAACGATGGGTCAAGGCAATTCAAGAATTCACAAACAACGTTTCTCAGCGTGCAATAGCCAGAAGATTTAACCTGTCATCATCTACAGTACATAATATTATCAAGCGCTACCGAGACAGTGGTGAGATCACAGTTCGGAAAGGCCAAGGTAGAAAACCTATTCTGAATGCTCGAGCTCACTGCGTCACGCATAGGAATGCTGCGATTACGGACATAGCCACGTAGGCCCATGATTTCATCGGGAAGCCATTATCGTTGAATACTGAAAGCCGGTGCATCCACAAATGCAAACTTAAGTTATATTGTGCACAACGGAAGCCATACGTCAACAAACGACAGCAACGTCGCCGTCTGATATGGGCTCGAGCCCATCGCAATCGGTCCCAAGCACGCTGGAAGAACATATTGTGGTCCGCCGAATCAACCTTTACGATTGTTTACGGAAATAATGGACGCCGTACACTCCGGACCAAAGACGAAAAGGATATTCCCGCGTGCTACAGGCGTTCGGTACAGAAACCACCATCTGTCACGGTCTGGGGCTGTATTAGTGGTCATGGAATGGGAGACTTGCACATCTGCAATGGCACCGTCAATGCTGAAGCGTATATACAGATCCTGGAACAAGCTATGGTGCCATCTAAGAGGCGCCTGTTTGGACGACGTCAGTGTATATTTTAACAAGACAACGCCAGACCGCATGCAGCGCGCATAACTTGTGCATGGCTACGTCGGCAGCGCATTCGTATGTTGGATTGGCCCCCTTGCAGCCCGGATCTGTCGCCTATAGAAAACGTTTGGCGTATTATTAAACGAAAACTACGACAACGACGACCCCGGACAGTTGAACAGCTGAAAACCTATATCCAAATGAGTATTGGATATGAAACCTATTTTTTGGAAATGAGTATTGTATGGACACATAGATTATTCATTATCTCCAGTTTTGGAATTTTGCAATCACAACTTTATAACTTATTCCAAGTTGCATTTTAAAACTGGACAACCATACATAGATATGTACAAACATTGTGCTTTATATGTAAAGATAAAAAGTAAGGGGCCTAGGATTGAATGCACTTGAAGTAGGAGAAGGCAAGGATCTAAATCATAATCTGTCATATTTGTGAATCACTTTGCTTTGTTTTCACAGAATGTAGGCCGAGATTGAAAATTAAACATTAAAAAAAAGCTCTGTAGATATCGAACACTTAGCTTCTACAGACATTGAAAATTTTTGAATGCGAGCGAGATAGAGAAATCGGAGTGATCGACTTTCATTGAGAATTTCAGACTTGGCGATCGATTTATTTTCCTAGAGCTTCACGTGCACATATTCACCCGCCTATAACTATATTAAATATACCCAATCAAATAACAATAACAATGAATCATCATTTATCAGCGAATCAAGCATGCGCACTGTAGATTACATTACAACATCGATATCTTAATATCTCTACGAGAGATAACAACGAGCACCAAAACACACAGACACCAATAAGAGAAAACAAAGGTTCATCTTACGTTAAGTTGCTGTGGAAGAGCATGATTATCGTCATTTCTAAGGATTCAATATTTGCCGTGGACTACGTTGAAGGGAAGAGAGAGAGAGAGAAGAACTCGTTTGATTGAGAAATCCTTCAACTTCTCTCTCTCTCTCTCTTGTCAGAGCTCAACCCCTTGCTTCTTCAGTGATCCCATCCTGGAAGAATCCAGCAGCAAGGGTTGCGAGGGACCCAAGCCACCAACTCAACTCTCTCTCTCTCTCTCCGCCCAATTTCTGTTTACAAAGGTGAACTCAACGAAAGGCCGAGTGTCTCTTTCCTCACCAGAATCGCAAGGAATCGAAAACTCTTTTCTGTGTATATTTTTATCTTAGCGAAATGCTTCAATTTTTTATTTCACTCTCTATTATATTTCATATAACTACTAGAAAAATTTTACTATTAAATTTTTTTTAAAAAAATACAATATTTAAGATATAGCCAGTAAAAATTATTACAGTTTAGATAATTTCTATCAAATTAAAGTGTGGTTCCCACTAGCAGAAAACAAGAGAGCAGAAACCAGAACGTATTATTTTCTGCCTTTTTACTTTCTGCTCCTGGAGGTGTCCCACATGGCAGAAACTCAAAAGGATGAGACAGCAGAAGTGTGCTACTCCAGCGCCATCCATTGTTGTAATTCTTGCCCAACACAAATGCACTCGCTCGATCTAAAGGGCCGGCTTCGACTGCACATAGGTGCATTCCTTATCAATCATCATATCGAATTTTTGTATTCAATCACACCTCATCTATTAGCGTTTCATCAAGTTTCTTTCTCGGTCTTTTCACTTTTGTGAGCTGAGCGTCCGACATTTTTATTTTGAGAGAGAGAGAGAGAGAGGATGTAACTGTGACGTCATTGCAGAGGCCGTTTTCTATCGGCTGAGCAACAGTTTCGGCCCTGCTTCTGCCAGAAAAGTTGAACTCAACCCAACTCCAAAAAGCAGAAATTTTCAGTCGGGCAGAAGAGACGAACCAGGAACTGACGTCATAAAATTTTTCTGCTTTGTGGTTTTAGGTTAGGTTAGGTTAGGTTAGGTTAGGTTAGGTTAGGTTAGGTTTATACAAGTTTATACAAGATCTCCTTTTGATTATGATACGAGAATTATCGAGAATTTCTCCAATCCAAACCATCAGAAAGTTGATGAACTCTGCGGACTAGGTTCCCGTCTCCCATTGGGCTTTCAACCGTGACAACTTGGTTGTCTTTAAGACACCTTGAGACAGCTTGGCTGTCCGTGGTGTCTGCGATAGCCCAACTGGTAGAGGCATCGGCCATGATAGTCGAGGTTCCTGGTTCGAATCCGGGTCGCAGAATTTTTCCTTCCATTTTTCAATTGAAAAATTATTCCTAATGACGAGATAGAAGCGGACATTAATTACTATCGAAAACAATGGCACCTACTCTAATGGTACCCTTATGACACCCTCAAAAATTTTCAATGATAAGATATGGCATGTGATATATCAAACAAATTGGGGTGATCTATCATGAATGAATATAACGTAAAATTAATGGTAGTCCAAATTGGTTTCAAGGAACCTGGTTTAGTGGAACCATTATGGTTCATTGGAACTTTCAATGCTAAAATATGGCATGTAATATATCAAACGACTTGGAATGATGTGCCATGAATGAATATAACGTAAAATTAAGGATAGTCGAAATTGGTTCAAAGGTACCTGGTTTAATGGTTTCTTTATGGTCCATTAGAAACTTACAATATTAAGATAGGGCGGCTTAAAAATATGGTACCGCGAATATGGTTTAGTTTAACCTTTTGGTACTTAGTTATGTCATTCCTTAATGGTTTATTTTAAATGAAACCGAGTACCGGGTCTTCAATCGATTCTCGAAATCCTAGGCAGGTGGTGCCATCTCGTTGGAGTATAAAAGATAATAAATATCTCAACTAGCTATTCCAGTGAAGCGAGGAACCTACAAAGCTCTTAAGTATATTTTAAAAAAATGCTCTTAAAAATCCTTTGAGTGTTCCACATTTCCACAAATTGGAAGTCAATTAACACAACGATTAGACATCTCCTTTAAAGTGGGTGAAGGAGAAAGTATTTATTGATCGACACAAAGCACTCTCAGTATTTTTTATAAAAAAAATTATAAAAAAGTATACGAAGCCTTTATAAAAAAAAAAAAAAGACTCGAATGGCTGCTTTTAAAAATCCCCCCCCCCCCCTCCCCAAAAGAGACGGCAAATCCGTTGAATTCCTGGAGATAAATCTTGGCGCGGGTGTGTGATCGCAGCTTGCGTAAGGCTAAGGAGAGCGTCGCCTGGCGTCGGGTGCGGTTAGCAATGGACGCAAATGACCGCCGCCAGTAAATCAACAGCGAAATGGATGTTAAAATCCCCTCCGAGAAAAGAGGAAGTAAATGGCTTCCTGTTCGTTACGACAACAACAAAAAAGAATTAGAAATATGAAAAAAATAAAAAAAAAATTATTACTGAATACCAATAGCGTCGTAAATTATTACAGTTTTTTTTCTTTTATTATTATTTTCGCGGCGCAACTTCTTCCAAGACAACTTTTATTTCTTTCTCCGGAATCAGCGATAGAGAAAGTGATATTCATTTTTTATGAAAATAAAACCCCGCCAGAAAAATGAGACACCTAACAATGATGAGCACATGCCTGCTTATACTGTAGCTAGCCTCATGAATTCTTTACGACTTGAATAAAAAATGTTTTTGGTTGAATGTTCAATGAACCGCCTTTAAAAACGCAAGGTGAAATGATAAATAAACGAAATTGTAGTATTTTTCAAAGTAGCGCGGGTGTTTGTGACACGGGTGGTGGCGCGCGGTCTGTGAGACCGCATTTTGAAACTACATTTTTTTAATGTTCAAAACTGAAATTCATGAATATTTTGCTTATCTATCACTTAATTTACCTCATTATTAATAGAAAACTTCGAAAAACTTTTCAATAATATCTAAAAAAAAAAACGCAACTTTTAGAAAGAAATTTAAAAACCCTTCTTTTTCAGTCAAAATTAGACATAAGCTCAAAAACAACACTTAACATTCAGTTCCACCGAACACTACATTATGACAATAAGTCATCCGGTTCAAACCCGGTAGAGAGGGAGGAGGTTACCTAAGGACCTCATGCACGGACACAAACTTGTCAATCGCGGGCTCGCGCTTCCTTGAGCAGACAGCCCTTGCGCAGTAATTACAGCTGCAGATTTAATGAGCGTATGTACCCACAATTTAGCGTCCCAGAAGAAGTTGCGTGGTTCCTTTAAACATGCTCCTATTTATGCGAGGGGGAACCACTGAAACCTTCTTGGGTGACAACCACCGGTATGGTCTTTGTATCTGATACTCCCATTTGTCCTCTATGTAATGCACTATTCACTTTTCGACATAGTCCCCATCCCTTTCCACGCATTGTACCAACGCATGACTAGTCGGGTGAACCCGTCGGAGGGGAATTCCGGGGTTGTTGTCGACATCAAGACCGAACGGCAGGTTTCATCTCGTCGTTAGAACGCAACTCATGCCCCTTAAGGTGCTCTTTCCTCTTTGGGAAGTGGTCAAAGTCCCACTTAATACTTCTGAAGTAGCTTGTTGTCAATGCTGAGGGCAATGCTGTTGCGACCCATGAGAGCTATGATAGTGTACTTAGCATAGGACATAAGCCGGTTCCACGAGAGTCTTGAGTCAATGATAACTCCCAGATATTTGCAGTTGTCCACCCAGTCCAGTTTCTTATTGAACAGAACAAGAGAATCTGGGGGACGCTTGAGCTTCCTATTGAGGTACAAAGCCTTGCACTTTCCGACGTTAAGGTGTGATCAACTTCCAGCAATTAAACCAGTCTTCGAACTGCTTCGAGGCGCACTGCAGCCGAGTGATAACGTGAGCCGGCTGGTGTACCCATGTCATAATGGGAGTATCATACATAAAAATACAGATTACACATTGTTTTGCACCGATGGCCAGCAGAGAATTTGGCGGCAGCCCCACGAAGCGATGGACCTCTCATGTGTTATGAACACAGTTCAAGCTGCAGGAGGAGGTGTCATGGTATGGGGGATGTTTTGTTGGTAAGGCAAGGGTCCCCTGATATTCCTTGACAGTCGGGTGAAAGCCAAAGACTATCTGAACATTGTTGCAGATCGAGTCCATCCTGCAATGGTACATTTGTACCCAAATGGTAACGGGTTCTTCATGGACGACAATGCTACTGTCCATCGAGCAAGAATTGGTCAGGAGTGGTTTTCTGAACGTGACACCGAGTTGCAACATCTGCCGTGGCCGTGGCCAGCGCAAAGTCCGGATTTGAATCCGATCGAGAACGTTTGGGACATGTTGTAAAGAGACATTCCGCTTTCGTCTACTCTGCAGGACCTGAAGGTCTCTGTGACGAACGCAACACCTTGTAGAGTCCGTGCCAAACCGTGTATGCTCTGTAATTACAGCCAAAGGGGGGGTCAACACCAACATATTGAACGAAAGTTTCTAATTCATAAAAAGTAAACAATTTTTTTTATGTAAACATTGAATTTGCTTCAAAACAGACCCCTTCAGCAGAAACACGAAATAATATCACGAAAAGAGAAACTTCATTATCATTTCTTCCTCCCTCAAAAATGTCAAGACAAATGTTGGCCCCCATTCAAATTTTCCTCTTGTTTTTCCGACGGAGCCATTTAAGGCCCACTTAAAATCCATATTTGAAAATTCTCTTTCTCCAAATAGAGTCATTATTTCCGATTTGCATTTAGATAAACATTCCCAAAATAGGAATTCGCAATTTCCATCCCCTTACTCTTGTTTACCTCGCTTTTGTTTTTGTTTTCAATTCGTCGGGGGGGGCTATCTTATTCAAATTGCGAATCCCTAATTGAATCATCAAACAAAAAACCAAAAAAAAAACAAAAACGGACTCTTATCGAGCGAAAACACAATCGTACAACATCTACAATTGAGACAAGGTATCTATCATAATTGAGGCAGCAATGAAGGAAGGCTCGATCCAAAAGGAGGCTACACGTTTCGGTTTCGTTATCAAGAACTATCAAATGCGATAAATACTGTAGAGTCCGCTTATAAGAGTCGCCTCGGGAATAGAAGAAATTGCTCTTATATCCGGACTGCTCTTACAAGCGGAGCATACAGTTTTGCTCCATTGGCGCTACTATAATATGGTAAAAGGGACTGAACTCTGTTTAAATAGCATAGTGTTTTTCCTAAGTACTCGATATATCGATACTTTCAAGAATTGTTATTGGGTATTTTTACCAATACCAAAATGTATCGATACCTAAGGCATTGTCCTTTTGAAGGTATCGAATCGAGCCATCGTTTAACAAATTGATATTTAAAGAATTCAAAACTTTCTCTGTCATATATCCTCTTTCAGCAGAGAGCTTTATACGTTCCGTGGGCGAAGCGGACTGTCTAATTTACGAAGTAATGAAATAAAATGCGAGAGGTTACAAATTAATAAAACAGCCATAAAACCAATAAAAGATTAATAAACAGCATTTCTGCAAGTCTTCGGTTTGTTCAAACTTTTGCAAGATATTTTTAATTCTTTCATCCAATTGCATATAAATTTTCCTCCTTTTAGCAACAGTTATTCCTAATTCCTTCGACTTCATCAGAAAAGACACATATTCAGATTCTTGCTTCAGCATCTTAATTAAGAAATGAACATTTGGCTCCCATTTACCAATAATTTTATTTAGTTTGGAATTCCAACCCTCATCTGGGTTATTGGTTCTATGACGCTGACGGTGAATATTCCACATACGAGGTCTGTTCAAAAAATACGTAGACTGTTTGAATTGCGCGGGCCCTGTTGGTCCCAATCAAAATCGCTTGGTGTCGCCATCTTCTGACAGATCCGCTGATTACAAGGCAGTTTTTTGATTGCAAATCTCAGTATTGGTTGATTAGCTACGCGGTTGTTTGTGAAGTGTGTTTATTTTCGTTTGGCGGATTTTTAGAATGAGTGACTCGAACGAGCAAAGAGTTGCTGTGAAATTTTGTGTTAAACTCGGAAAAACTGCCACTGGACGAGTGGAAAAGGCCAGAAATGTGGACGAGAGGTGACCGGTTGTTTCGTCACGACAACGCTCCAGCCCATTCAGCCCTCAGAACTCGAGAGTTTTTCGCCAAACACTCGATCACTGTTCTTCCTCACCCACCCTACTCACCTGACCTCGCTCCTTGTGACCTCTTCTCGTTTCCCAAACTCAAAAGACCTTTGAAAGGAAGGAGATTCGAGACGATTCCCGACATAAAGGCAAATGCGACGAAGGCGCTGAAGGACATCACAAAAGAAGCGTTCCAGGACTGTTTCCAAAAGTGGAAACACCGTTGGGATAAGTGTGTGCGTCCGGGAGGAGAGTACTTTGAAGGGGACCCAGATGTGTAACTTCTGAATAAAATATATTTTGTTTTATGACGTCAGTCTACGTATATTTTGAACAGACCTCGTACTGACAGGACAATTGCGGTTCTGCAGCCACTGATCTACGAAATACTCCAAAAATTTGGTGAGTTTCTCGTTTCTGGGAGCATGTTCCATTATTATGAACCACGCATCTTCAACATTTGATAGCGGTAAGTAAGCTAACGCCGAACACATCCTACAAATTCTTCTTATTTCACCGTTCGTTTTATACTCCTTCACAAGTTCAAGTTCCTGGATTTTTCTCCATAGACATTGATTGTAATGAAAGTTGCAACCGGATATCACTTCCGTAGGGATTATGCTTTAATCACTGACATTTCAAAATCTACTTTTATGAGTTTTGGTGTCCATTCTGGGCACCAGCTTTTCAGTTCGTTAAGCAAACCGTAGGGGGTGGCCGTAGCCTGGTTGTCTCGTCGGTTGGCTTGCTAATCGATGGAGTTCAGCAACTTCAGGCGCGGCCAGCTGCTGGCTGGGTGACGGCCAGGGCTTGAGGACCACTGCTGGCGGGACAGCTATTTGGGGCACGGCTGTTGGGGGACTTTAGTCTGACCCATTTGCTGAGTGACCAGTGCTGGTTTTCCAGCAGTTGGTGACAGCCACTGGTTTGTTTGTCCGCCAGCAGCTCTTCCATCATGAAACCCCTCGTGCTTCGGAGGGCACGTTAAGCCGTCGGTCCCGGCTGCTACTGTCATCTCGTAGCAGCCGTTATTTACTGGGATGGCGCAAAACTCCCTCGTAGGAGTAGGTACCCTCTGTACTAGATACTAGGAAGCAAACCGTGATATGTGGCTTCTCGTTTATTTGGAAGTAACGCAAATATGATTGGGGAAACATTTGTTTCAAATTCTGTGCTTCTTTAATCAACATGTACAGTATACAACTGTGAAAACTGTTTAGGGCAACTTTTAAATGTTCCGTCCAAAAAAAAGTCTCTCTATTTGCGAGTAGTTCTTTAGAATCCTCCCCTGCGAATACTAGAATTATTTTGCCACAATCGTTTACGAAATCTAATCGCAGGAAACATTCGCTATTCGACAAATGAAGGGTCTCCTCCGAAAATACAATATCGCTACTTTCAGTGCACCCCAATATTTTTCTTCTATCTTCGCACAACGACGTCTTAGCATTTTCGTACTTGGTGTTGCAGTTACTAAGTCATATCCTTCTGAATAAATGTGCCGTATTTCTTGTTTAAAAATTTCACAGGCACCGTAACCTCTTCCCTAACTCGTTTTCTACGCACCTGCGTAGCTTTTTTCACTTCTATTTCGGTAATATTTGGCACACACGAGTGATTTGTTTTTCTTATTATATCATGTTTAAAATTCGTTTTAACGCTTCCTTTGCATTTGCATTTTTTGTCTTTCACACATACCCAGCTGATGATATCCTGTCCTTTTCTATGTATCCTATGTTGAAATCCGTCAAATACGAGACAAGGATTTCCATTTCTAGTGGATATCAATTCAACAGCCTCCATGATAAAAAGCGTTAAATTCTGAAATATGAAACGTTGCAATTGTATCCAATTGCAAAGGATCCAATCATTTCCCAGTGGTGAGTGGTGGGTCCAACCATTTCCCGCTGGTGAGTGGGTGATGGGTCCGCTTATCCCACGTAAATTAGACAGTCCGCTTCACCCACCAAATGGGATTGTGGCCGTTAAAATCACCCAGAATTAGGAAGGCGCTTGGAAGTTCACACAGCGTATACTGATCCAGAGGTAGATACAGTGAACATACCGGAAAAGACAAACCCCCCGAGGACACGAACCTCTTGGATTTTCTTTTCCTTTCGCCAAATAGGACAGTCTCTTGAAAGGGCAGAATGGGCTCTCTTGCAATTACAGCACCGGAACTCGTTTGAACAATCTTCCGTCTCGTGTGGCCGTACTTCTGACATTGGGGATAAAGGGTCTCACGTGACAGTGGTAATGTGCTAAGAAAGGAAAACTTCTTCTCGGCACGTACAGCCACCAACAAAGCAAAAAAAAACCCTATGCTGGCTACTTACCCTCTCAGAATCAGCTAGAAATGATTCTACCAAGATTAATGGTTTCTTCCCTTAAGACATGAAAATTAAGAATCCCACTAAACCTCAGCGCGTGCAAAAATCGTAAGAGATGATAAAGCTTTAATAATTAATATCTAACCCTCGTCAGAAAAAGAATTAAATTAAAAGATAAATAAAATAAAAAAAAATTAAAATAATGGACCGTTTTTTTAAATAATGGCTTTTTGAATTTTCCTATAGCATAAGCTTTTTGCATCGGCCAGTCACGGAGTTGTTCATAGTCAAAGGTCTTATATGCGGACTGAATGGAAACTGGATAAAAATCAACACTCTTATAAGCGGACTGCTCTCTTATCCGGAGCTCTTATATCCGGATGCTCTTAAGGGAAGACCATACCCTAAAAAACGGAATTTTTTCGAAAATTTCAATTTTTTTTTTTTTGCTTAAATAGAAAGTTTGATTTCTGTACTAAAGTTTTGTATCAGTTTTTTTTTTTAGCAATA